>SNQJ01S0288760.1:0-10853 GCA_010110895.2 Picea sitchensis | reverse complement strand
GTATCTTATAGTTATAAACATGAGTTTCCTCCCTATCTTATATATACCATAACTTATCATTTATCAATATAACAATCAACTTCAAGATTTTATTCATGGAGTTTTCTTCCTTCATTTAATTGAATTAGTAAGTGCTAGCCAACCATTAGGTGTGCAAGTATCCCAACCATCATTGTCACTATTATATTATTTTCAATTTATGCAAGTGTGATCCCTTTTGGGTACTAGGGATGTAACAAGTGGTATCAAAGCTTGAATCGAGCTTTGTTGGTGTTTTTTTGTTAGGTCTTAAAAATAAAAGAGAGAAGAAAATGACAACCAATTACTATCATTTCACCGATCACGGTTAAGTTCCAAGAGCAATTCCGTATCTTTATCAATGAAAAGAGAGAGACATTATAGCTAGAATTGAAGGTAAAAGGGTATGTGGATTCCATAAACCTAGAATATTATGGAATCCACATACCCTTTTCCATAGATTATACTAACTAGATCCAAAAACCAAAGACATGAAATATGGTACTACACATATAATATATTATCAAGGAAAAAACAAGCTACATGAAATTTGGACATTTGAACAAAAAATTACAAGTTAAATGAGTAAATCAATAAAAAATAACATACTAACCTTGTAAGTTAAAAATCCGAGATATGTAGATCAAGAATAGGATTTGTTCAACCGGTGGGTGACGAAAAAAATAAACGACTCAAACAAAAGCCAAGAAGAATGTCACAACTATAGCAATTGTGTCGCAAAGTCTCTTAAAGTCAGGTATATATAGATCACATAGTCAAGTAGCCATTAACACCGACCAAAGAGATAGGAAAAAGTTTCATCGTTATTGCCATGAAAGTTTGTCGCTATTGCCACGAACTTTCATGGAAATAGCGACAAAAATCACGACTAGGTTAAAATAACCTATTTGTGGATATTGTGATGAACTTTTGTGGCAATATCGACGAAAATCCTGCCCTTTTAAAAAAAAAAGATGAAACTAGTGGAAGCATGGAAAAATTTTGTGGAATAATCTACCCATATGTACTAGTGAATCTTTGAAAATAGAGGGCCAAAAGTAGCCGGCACGTAAAAAATTTTGAGCTATAGCCATCCCAGAAAGGTGATTGCAACATGCTCCAAGGTGACAGTCATTAAGAACACGTTCAACCTCTTCATGAGTCAAACATCGTCGGAAGATAGTATCAATACCACGGCGATACAAAGTGTCATCGATGATAAGATAGTGTCGAGAATGGTGACAAATACGTCGACGTTGTTCATGAGAGATATCAGGCTGAAAACGTTGGGTCTGGAGATAAAGAAGGATGTCTCCATACCAAGTATCAAACGTGCTGATGAAGAACATAGTTTCATTGGGGAGAGAATATCTGGGCTCATTATCTTCATTAGCATGGGGAAGGTCACAGATAAGCTCCGCAAACACCAAGGATTTTTTGGCTTTGGACTTAGTAAATTCAAGATTGAATTCCTGAAGGATGACGATCCATTTAGAATATTTTCCCCCAAGAACTTAACGTGTCAAAATATGATACATGGGGTTTGAGTTCGCGATAACTGTGGTGGTGCATAGCAATATGTAGTGGCGAAATCTCTGGACAATGATGACGGATCCTAGAGCCAACTTCTCAACATGCGAATATCGGAGTTCGAGACCAGATAGACTTTTACTCATATAATATATCACATGTTCTTCACCATTGGGGTCCTCTTGAACTAACACCATAGCGATAGTGGAAGTAGAGGAAACTAAGTAAAAGATATAGTCCTTCATATAATCTAGAGGATGCAACAAAGGTGCATTGGTCAATGCATGCTTAAGAGCATCAACTGATTGTTGAACAATGTCATCCCAGATGAAAGGAGTGTCTTTCTACAACAATCGCATAAATACTTTGGTAATCTCAGTGTATTTACATATGAAATGACGAAGAAAGTTTTCTTTCCCCTACAAACTTTGGAGTTGGATCAAATTAGTAGGTGGAGGTAAAGAAAGAATAGCTTTAATCTTTAAGGGATCCACCCGAATCTCGTCTTTGGAGACAATGAAACCGAGGATTAATCCTGATTCAACAACAAAGATACACTTATGTGGGTTCAAACGAATACGGTAGAACCAACATCGAAGAAAAATAGCCTGTAGATGACCAATATGGTCTGATCGACTGGATGAGTGGGCAGGTAAATCATCGAGGTAAGGTTCCGCAATATGCTTGATATCGTGGAAAGTGTATGGCATGGCCCGCTGGAATGTAGCACCATCATTTTTTAGGCCAAACGATATTTTTTGATAGGCTAAAGTTCCCCACGAGAAGATGAATGTTTTCTTATGCTGATCAGCAGGGAGAATATTGATCTGGTTGTACATGAGAAACCATCCATGAAAGAGAAAATCACGCTACCAACAAAATTATCAATAATCTGGTTGATGAAGGGTGCAGGGTAATTATCTTTCGGACAAGCCTTATTAAGATCCCTATAATCAACACAGACACGAATGGTCCCTTGTTTCTTAGCGACCGAAACAATGTTATAAACCCATTCCGTCAATGGGAAAGGATAAATGAAGCCATAATTCAAGCTTTTCTCAACTTCTGCCTTTATAGTCGCGGTTTTCTTAGGATGAACCGGACAGAGTTTCTGTCGAACAGGTTTAACACCTGGGTAACTTTTAATTTCATGCACAACAATCGACGGGTCGATCCTTGGCATTTCCTCGTATCTCCAAGAGAAAACATCACAAAATTCTTTGAATAAGGCAATATAAGAAACCACCTCCTCAGGTGAACAATTAGCACCGAGATTAATATTTTCCATGACACCCTCTTTGATCAAAATTTCAATAACGATTGTGGAAGAAATATTGCCTAAATTCCCCTCAGAAAAAGTATCCTGGGTAAGTATAGGAGATTGTGGAGAATCAACAACATCGGGAGGAAATATAGAGTGTATATCTTCCTGGGTTTCTTCGAGAGGTGGAAGAAAAGAAGAGCGATGATGGTTATCATCCCAAGGTACTTCATCAATGCTAAGCATTTCCATAATAGATTCGTCAGAAGGAAAAATTTGGGAAATGTAGTTAAAAACATAAAACAAGGGGTTCAACCAGGATGGCATCGAGTAGGTGTCAGGTGCCAATAGATGTTGGTCATCCAAGGAAGGAGAGGAAGATTGGATAGCAGCGTATGATGCCTCGGCTAGACTAAGTGGAATGGCATCACCTAGTGCATCGAATTCCAGAGGACTAGGTACAATCCAAGGGTCAGATGATTCCAAAGATTGATAAACCGTAGTCAAAATCATATTGATGGTGGAAATATGATGTGTGGCAGGTGGAAGTGGTGTAGGGAAGGTACCCATAAGGCTAGAATATTTTAGCAAGCCAACACCAACACTTTCATACATGATCTTGTGATCTCCCAGGAAAGGAATATTGTTGGTAGCGGGAGCGGGAGCATCAGGTGTACAAAAATCAAGCTAATCGATAGTGACAATTTTTCCTTGATGAGGAAATTGTAGACATCAAAACACCGATGAAGTGACGACATTCATAGCATAAAACCAATTCTTTTCCGAGTAACAGGTTGTAATCGAGGGGAGAATCAACCACCTCGAAATCAATTGAGATGGTTTTGTCGCCCAACTGAATGACTAAGGACTGCAAGAGTCTGTGAGGATGAAAACCTCACCCATCCACTGCGCGTAACATCATAGGGGATTTTTTAAGTGTGGGTGATTTCAATCCTTTCCAACAGGCTAAAGACATGACACAAGTAGAGGCCCGCTCATCCAATATAGTACGGTGGATTTGTTGATTGTGAACAACAACATCAATTTGAAAAGCTAGTTGGTGAGAGAGTCGAGACTTAAAATTGTCCAGGTTAAATGTGATATTGTTAGACGACTCAGGATCAAAAGCACCAATAACAGCCAAGAGAGTTCTATGTTGACTTGGGCAGTTCTGTAGAACTTCTAAAGAAGACATAGCACATGGTGCTTGAGCCAAATCTTCAACAATGTTGTAGTTTTGGGCAGCACGTGAACTAGGATTAAAAGTAGATTTACGGATGGTACTCTTGGGAGGGTGTAATATAGAGTCGAACGAAGGTTTATCTATCTGAAGTGATCCATATGGAGGACTAATAGATGGAGGACTACCAGAGGATGGTGATGGATCCGGTAAAGTACCGTTAGTGTCCTGTGCTTTGTCAGGTTTAGCTGGTGTGTCGTATGTCATAGAGTGAGTGTTTAAATCAATCCCATTAAACATATAAATATGGGCACTTGTCGAGGCCTCATCATGAGGATGGCTAGAACTTCCCCCAGGAGAGGGGGTTTGAGAAACCAGGGATTGTTGCTGTGGAAAAGGTTGAGTAAGCACGACGGGTTGGGAATTTCCCTTAAAACATTTGGCCACTTCATCATGATGTGGACAGTCTCGAGTGTAGTGATCGTCACCACAAATAATACATGGGAATTTTGGTCTCCTCTATGGTTTCTTTTTGGTAGCAGGTGTTTGAGTTTGAGTTTTGGGTTGTTCATTGTTATTATTCTTTTTTAGTTTATTTTTTGCCTTCTTCTTACCTTCAGATTTTTGTGAAAGGGTAGATTGAACTGCATTTACCTCAGAGACTTGAGTTTGGGGGGAGGTAGAGGAGAGTGTGGTCGAACTGGGAGTGGGTGCCGAAGCAAATCGATGTGTTGTTCTAGTCAACTGGGAAGTATATTGGGTTTTGACGGAGAAAATAACTCCATCTGCATGTGATGTGGAGGACGATTTAGATGGATCGATAGTGGCATGGGTAGCATTTGGGATCAACTCATACAAAGTACTGGATTGTGAATAAACCAAATCTAAGTACTGAGCCTGAGCAATGGCTTCTTCCTCGGTGACTACACCACCCATGGCGACATCACGAGCAATCGAGGGTAAAAGTGATTTAGTAAACCATTCCGCTAATAACTGATCAGGAATGATTGCTTTTATCAACCTTCGTCGTCATCTCCACTCATGAATATGATCAGAGATATGCACAGAGTTAGTCTGAAGAAGGGAGGTCAAGAGTTCAATACCCGTCTCGTATTGAATGGGTAGTTGAAAGTGCATGAGAAAGGACATGGCAAGGGAGTTGAATTCTTGTAAAGAACCATGTGGAAGTTCAATATACCACTTGGTTGTAGAGCCCATAAGTGTTCACTGGAAAAGACACAAACATATAGAATCGTCCATTAAGGAGTTTGATGAACACCATAAATGGAAATTCATCACATGGTTATTCGGATATTCTCCAGGTTTACTGTCAAATTTTGGAATATCAGAAGGTAATTTAGCAGGAATCATTGGCCAAAAAGGATAATGTAGTATAGGATCATTGGTCAATCGAGACAAGTCTGGGAGATCCAGAGTGTCAAGAAACTCTAGTTGTCAGTTAAACTGAGGGTGATACTGGTGTGGCATAGGGACACTAGTAGGACCGTAAACTGCGTCAGATGGATAATTGTATCCAGTAGGTCCTCCTACATAGGGTTGTTGCTAACTAGTATAACCAGGATTCGATGGTGGTTGACAAGCATTTGCAAAAGGAGGATAACCCGATGGGTTTTGAGGATTGTAAGCTGGATGATTTATTTGCCCATAAGGAGGATAAACATTTTGTCCATGAGGAGGATACATATTAGTCCCATGGGAAAAATAAGTTTGTTTTTGTACTTGAGGATTTTGTCCCCCAGAGAATAGTGGATTTCCCGGAAAAGGAATGTGCCAAGGGTTTTTTGTGCCATTCTGTCCATACAATGGGTTATGGACTCCAGTCTGAGTTTTCCCCCCAAGTAGAGGTTGTGTCCTGATTTGATTTTGACCACCAAATGGAGTTTTCCCCCCAGCGGGAGGTTTCCCCCCAAATGGTGGTTTCCCTCCAAACGAAGGTTTCCTCCCAGTGGGAGGTTGAGTGCCTAGAGGGATCTAGAAACTAGAAAGGAATGAATGACCAGCACCTCCGATTGGATTAGAGCCACCAAGACTAGCTCCTCCAAATGAAGGTGTAGGTAAAGAACTAGCAGCGACGTTATATCCAGGAGGAACAAAAATTCTAGAAATTCCAGGTGTCACCTGGGTAGTGATGACAGTGGAAGGATTCATAGCTCTATACCCAAGTCGGAGTGACGGATTTGGTCTAAGCAGTGTTCTAATTGGAGCTTGGGATGGTGTCACATTTTCGGTGGGGATTGTCGCAACATGTGATACCATGGTGGAATGGGCCATCTGGAGAGGAATGGTCGATCAAGGACCAACTGACTGTGTGTCTCACATGATGGTGACACTACTGGATGTAGCATAAAAGTGGTCTAAAGGTACTGTGTATGTAGCAAATGTTTCGAGCAACTCTGATATGACAAGTATGTTAGCACCTACCCATGAACCGAAAAGTTCTTCCACCGTAGGAGGTGGATTTCTAAATATCTCAGTAGTACAAAAGGGATTCTCGCCTTTAGGGCCTGTGAGGGGTCCAGTTGGTATTCCAGAAGTGTCAAAAACAAGTTCTCTGGATGAATTTAGTTGGAGAATACGTCTCTCGTAACCATGAGGAATTCAGAAAGACTCTAGAGAATCGAAAATTCAGAAATTTTCTAAAGAGTCTGTTCTTTCCACTTGTGGAGTTGTGGTGTCTTGGACCTCACTCTATTGAGGAGATCCCTCTGGTGGATCAGTAGGAAAATTTTGATAACCCTCCAGATCTTCCGGGGGTATCCCTTGCATTTTGTGTGAACGACGCGAAGGAATATTGCTCGAACCAAATACTTTACACAAACAATCTATGGCCAACTAATGAAAAGAAACATCATACACTAAAAAATCTAGGAATCAAGCCAAGCAAACAAAACCTTCTCTCGATGACCGTACTAGTTGGTGATAAAATCTAATGTCACGTGATCAAGTCAAGAAGGGGCTAGGATATGGTGGAACAATTAAGATGGAGACCTGCTTAATGGACTTATGCCTTGGTGCAAGCTTCCACGCAGTAATTGTGGATTTACCCTCCAAGGAGCCCGATTGACCACCATCTATTTCAAGTACAACAAAGAATTCCCTTCACTGTCACCTTGTGTAAGTGCCTAAAGATTATGGCTAGTAAGGACACCAACTCGCAGTCAGCCCCTAGGTGGGTATAGTCGATATTACAATCCGAACGTATGGGTAGAATAACAAGTCCAAAATTCTGTGAGAGAATTGAGGACAAGTGGATCAGTAGAACTCTAGAGGACCCCGAACGGATTCAGGATTCATGAAGCACCGAGACCAAATGAAAACAGCTGAGCCTCAAGAAGAACCCCTAAAATACGACCTGACTACTATGAACGATTGAACCACGAAGGGATAATATCCGTAACTCTTCTGAACATGATCTCGTGCATAACCCCTGTGTGAGAGGGGGATCCCATAAAACCTATACAATAATTTCATTTTCTCTCCCTATCGCAAGATGCTAATTTTTGTTTTGAATACTTTGGAGAATTGTACTCACATCCTAATCCAAAGTGCTAATCCTAGTCTAATGTTGGTGGAAGATTCTAAAAACAAAATGTTCTATATTAATTTTAATTAGCGTTAATTTTGCAGTTGTTCTTTACTCAAGGGTGTATGAAAGTGAAACTCGATGGTATTATGACTCAATTCCCAAAAAATGCATAAGAAATGATACAAATCTTTTCTTTCAATGAATGTTCATTTAAGGGAAGGATAAAATTGTTCTTTTCATTGTCAAACACTAAGATGCATTATCCTCATGCAATTGTTTCTCAATCAAATCCAATACAATGCTAAATTTTTCAGAAATTTGTTCTAATGTCCAAACCAATCATGAAAATATAACCTTTTTCTTATATGTGAATGATAATCAGGTTGATGTAAATCTTCCTATGTCAATCATAGTTTAAGACTAATGAGATTTAAACAATCAGAAGCAAACTTCACATTAAAAAAACAAACTCTCATTGTGATCAAACAAGAAACAAAAAGAAAAACCAAACTTGCAAAAAAGAACCAAAAATCTCAAACAAAAGAGAAATGCTGGAAAACTGACCTCAAAGATCAAATGGAATAATTCATAGATCTCTGATTTTCCTTACCATAGCTTTCATTCAGTCAAATAAATGAAAATAAAATAGTAAAAATGATTCCATGTCTTCAAAGGAGAAGAATGACTCATAGTAAGGAAAAAATGTCAAAAATCCAAACAAAAGGTAATCAATTCTCAGAAATCAAGGTGTTGAAGGTTAAAAAAAAAGATATTCTGAGGTTGTAAGGACTCTAAGCAAATGGAAACTGTAAGAAAAGGACTCGGGGATTAACTCCCTACAAGATTTCTAATAGAAAAATAGAAACACTCTACTGTCAAGGGCACCATAGTGTTGCAACGCTTTGTAGAAGCCTACCAGGGAGTGCCTGTGCTCTGGTAGCAGAGGCAGGGGAGCGCTAGCCTCTCAAACTTCAAAAAAATGCCCATAAATCCAAAAACTCAAGCAAACTCATAAATCCAAAGTGTATGGATGAATTAAATAGCCAATCAACACATCTAAGAAACAGAGACAAAATATGAATAAGTTCAAAAAGTGAGCAAAGGATAAACAAGATCTAGAAGGGAAACCAAAACTAAAAGCTTTGATTTCCCCAGTGGAGTCACCAATTTCTATTACAGATAAATCCCCTTGTGGACAGGTGAATTCCCTCTTGGGTCTAGACTCCTAAGACCAAGACATAAAGGTGCTAACGTTGGTCACTGACATCCTTTTAAACCTAGCTAAACTAATGTATAGAGAAGAGGAAGAAAGATGTACCTTTTTAATGATGTTTTTCCTTGCACAGCTCAAGTTGATATTTGATCTCCAAGATCCTCGACAAGTTCTGCAATCCAATCAAAGACAGAACAAGCTTCCTATTCTACTAATATTATCTTGAAACCAGATCTATCTAATAGAGACAAATTCATGTAGAATAAACACAACCTTGAAAGAAACAGGCCAAGAACATATGTATATTAATGAGAAGAATAGAGAATACTTACAGACCTTTGATGAAGGTGCAACAACCTCTCCCATCTCTCCTTGTCAAACCATTTTCTCAAATAATCCACACACAAAATGATGATGC
This sequence comes from Picea sitchensis, assembly GCA_010110895.2. Classification (NCBI taxonomy): domain Eukaryota; kingdom Viridiplantae; phylum Streptophyta; class Pinopsida; order Pinales; family Pinaceae; genus Picea; species Picea sitchensis. The sequence continues at coordinate 1,686 of SNQJ01S0288760.1, read as the reverse complement.
TTCAATGATATCTCCCTTATGAGATCATAAGTTCGATGCCTTCAATGTCTCTCCCTTTCACCATGAGGAGGCCTCCTTATATATGCTTGGATAGGCCTAACCACTTAAGATATTCTTGGGATAGGTTGAGGATCCTTCTCCTTCAGTTGTGTATTTTCCCTAAGATCAAGCCTTGACCTTAGATTTTAATCCAACCAACTCCAGAGATGAAGGGGATTCTTCCCTGATTTTCCTCAACTGCCCAAGATTTGCTCAAATAGGCCAGAGCTCCCTTAGAAGGGTGAAAAGAGCGTTGAAAAACTCCCCCAAAAGAGGGTACAGAGCATTGGCACTCCTTGGCAATGTATAGGGGAGCGTTGCCCTTCAAAAATGATTTTTGAGTGGTTTTTTCCATGGAAAAAGACTTGTATTATTTTTCAAATGATTTCTCTTCTTCAAAACCAGTCTTTTGAGGTGTCTTTTAAGTGTTCCTGATAATGTCGTTCGAGACACGACATAGGCAAGATGACAGTATGATGTTTGTGAAACTTGCGACACTAGTAATGATGATAATAGTTCATCATTGTAATGATTAATTTTGATGTGTAACATGTGTGTATTTACATATACAAAATCAGGCTCATTGGCCTTGGCATCTAGTCTCTTTGGCCTAATAAACACATAAGTCCTCCAGCTTATAAACATTTGTCTAACCAACCTATAAACATATTTATAATTTAGCAGGGGCTCGACCTTGGGGTGTTACATCAAGCAAGCTCCAATAAGTGATGGGCCTCTTCCCCTCACTACTACATATGGGCAGATTATTCCATGAAATTTTTCCACGCTTCCACTAGTTTCATCTTTTTTTTAAATAGGGCGGGATTTTCGTGGATATTGCCATGAACATTCGTCGCAATATCCACGAAAATCTTATTTTAATCTAGTCGGGATTTTCATGGCAATAGCGACGAACTTTCGTGGCAATAATGATGAAAATTTTTCCTATCTCATTGGTCCGTGTTAACGGCTAGTTGACTATTTGATCTATATATACGTGACTTTAAGATACTTTGCGACACAATTTCTATAGTTGCGACACTGTTCTTGGATTTTGCTTGAGCTGTTTATTTTTTCCATCACCCACCGGTTGAACAAATCAAATTCTCGATCTACATAGCTCGGATTTTTAACTTGCAAGGTTAGTGTGTTATTTTTTATTGTACTCATTTAACTTGTAATTTTTTGTTCAAATGTCCAAATTTCATGGAGCTTGTTTTTTCCTTGATAATATATTATATGTGTAGTACCATATTTCATGTCTTTGGTTTTTGGATCTAGTTAGTATATTCTATGGAAAAGGGTATGTGGATTCCATAATATTCTAGGTTTATGGAATCAACATACCCTTATCCCTTCAATTGTAGGAATAATCTCTCTCTCTTTTCATTGATAAAGATATGGAATTTCTCTTGAAACTCAACCCTGATCGGTGAAATGATAGTAATTGATTGTCATTTTCTTCTCTCTTTTATTTTTAAGGCCTAACAAAAAAACACCAACAAAGCTTGATTCAAGCTTTGATACCACTTCTTACATCCCTAGTACCCAAAAGGGATCATACTTGCATAAATTGAAAATAATATAACAGTGACAATAATGGTTGGGATACTTGCACACCTAATGGTTGGCTAGCACTTACTAATT
>SNQJ01S0288757.1:0-10853 GCA_010110895.2 Picea sitchensis | reverse complement strand
TGGATAATAGACTTTAAAGATTGGAAAAATTAATACATAAATGATAATAATTAACCATGTATTGATAAAAAAAGACTAAATCTATTTAAATCAATGCATAATCAAATATTCAAAGAATATGAATATATTATAATGAAAATAAAGCTATTTTACTTACAGGACAAAATCCATTAAGCAACCTGGAATTCCATATTCTTCTTTGAAAATATTCCTTCATTCTCCCAAAGATTCCAGCCATCCATTACTCCATTTGAAAAGAAATAAAAAATTTACAAAAGCAATAATATACAAAAGAGAAATGATTAAAATACTCCTATCCAACTCTTGGCCCCATTGGCTCTGATCTTTCTCATATATTTATAAAATGAATGAACAGTCTGGGCGTCACTATTAATTTCCGCCACCTGAAATTTGCCTCTAAAAAGACATCAATATCTCTCAAAGCGTGCATTGGTTTGGGAAATTATCCAAGAAGAAGGTAAATGGGTGCATTTTGGTTCTAGGTTTTCAATTGTTTCTTCAAATTCCTTACGGTTTGGCTGCAATCAGTTCTACAAAATTGTTTGTCTGATCTTGACGCCTTTCCAAATTTTATCTGTTGTTGCTCATACAATTATTTGTAGCAATCTAGAATTATTTTTGGATCAATCATCTTGAACGTATTTGGATAATAAAATCAAGACATGATCAGATCTGTATAAAATATTTGATAATAGAAACCTGTGAAACAAAAAAAACCTAAATTAATAACCTAAAAATTGTGAATAAAACAAAATCTAGAAAAAAAAAAAAAACGAATTTAAACTAACTATAACTTATAAACAAACTTTGTTTATAATTTTCTCTCAAATATGATCTAGAAGCTTCAAGTTAATTGAGAAAAAATATTAATTTCGGTTTTTTACAGAATCAAACAAATGATAGATAATTCTTTTATTATTATTATTTTGAAATGAGATGCAAAATGAAAAAAAGAATTTAATTAATTAATATCACCAATTGGTTTCATGAAAATTAGAAACCAACCAAGATATTATTTGATGAAGTATTGAACACATTATTCAAAATAGTCAAACTTGCTAATGAGCAAAAGAATGAACACACAATCATAATTTAAACGAAAGTAAACATTTGATAAAAAATAACATTTTTGTTTAAATTCAGATTTTTATGCTCGTTTCTAACTTTTGACATATACTCTTGTAATAAATGTCTCATACTATAGTGAATGTCTTAATTTTGTCTCAAAGCAAGCCAAGTTATGGAACTATTTGAAAAGGTTGATTCTGTAGCTCATTATAATTATCAAGATTCTAACGGGGGGGCCTTTAAATTTTGTAAAACATTTAAGGGGAGTTGTTGGGGCCCCAAAAATGGCGACTTACTGGGTGAAGAAGTTATCTCTGATCTAGTAATACTTCATCTTAGGAAGAAAATAATAAGACTTGAAAAAGGATTTAAGCTCCCTGAAATAAATTCACTCTGAGACCATATAGTATTAGGATAAGCTCAATGTTATAACTAGAAAATAGAATTTTATTTGCAGAGGATTATAACATGAAATAATGTCTTAATCAAAGAGTCATGATGTTTATAAAAGAACTTCAATACCGTTGACAGAGCCACGGCTCCCAGCATACATCCATAGCCTTGACAGGGATGTCATTTAACCCACTCAAATGCTTTAATCCCATCCAATAGTTGTATCCACATGATGTATACTTCCATAAAAGCTATTTTAAAAGCATATACATGCTACCTCTCAACCTGACATTGCTTCGTTTCTAGCATGCATGTTCAGTACCCTGATGAAGTTATCTTGGTATCATGTGTGCATTTACCCGCTGCCAGCGATCCTGTTCAGTACCCCGACAGGTTTACACACACTTCCCACACATAAGTGCTTCCAATCCTCTTATGCCACTTTTAAATGATAATAAAATTATAGATTTCTTGATGACAAAGAGAGCGGGGTGATACTAGAGGTTAATTGCACTACAGGTGAATAGTTGACCATGCTATTTATTTGCTTTCAAAACTTGAAGCTTTATCATGGTTTAGAGATTTTAGATTTCTTTTAAGAAATCATCTAGAGAATGAGGAATCACTTAAAAGTGATTCCTTAAGAATATGTATGGGGTAAAAAGTTTAAAGATCATCGTAATTCTCAAAGATTTAAACCATATCTCTGGTGTAATACTCTAGCAAAGATAATTCGAGGACAAAACAAGAGTGACAATTGACTTAAAAATCAATTGTCTGAGCTATATCTTAATACCAGGACCTCTTTGAACTGTTTCAATTTGCTTGAAAAATACAAGTCTTAAAATAAATGCTTCCTTCGACAATAGTTCTTTGATAAGAAATATATTGATTAAAAAAGAAAGATAAGAAGAAAACTCATTCAAAATAATCAAATAAAACAAAAACACACAACAAACCAAATCAAATTTTATTAATGGGATTCAAAATTAAAAGTACACAAAATCAAAACAGCAAAAAAAATGTTTTAGGAAATTATTTTGGCCAAAGATAAACTTGACTTTTTGTATCCACTATCATCTCACTGTAAAATAAAGGAAGAACTAAATCATATTAAATATCATGTGCGAGCAAGTTCTTTTCTTAAGATAGTGATGCATAAGATGTTACTTTGACCAAGCATTATTATTAAAATTAAAAGAGACTGAAAATAGAAAAATCCTTATTAAGATGAGTGCAGTCCTACTCGTGGCACCTTGGGTCAGGTTGAATTGATAGTTTAAATTTACTTATTTCTTTACTTTCCATTTAAAATTTTCACGACGATACTGCGTTTTTGAAAAACAATATTCAACGAAAATAAGAGAGAAAAATATTTAAAGTGGACTTATGTGACAACATTCATATTATGGTTCTCTTACTGTGCCCGCTTGTGCTCATAACTACATTATTCCAAAGACAAAAACTGAAAAATAAAACTAAAAGAAAACCTACTCCAACTACTAAACAAATAAAAAATACTAAGTGAAATCGTATTTCTAATGCAACTACAAGAGTATCTTGAATCCTGCAAGGCATATAAAGTCAAAAACTAGAAGAAAAGAATCTAGTATTTGCAGATACAAAAGAAATATGTCATGCTTACCTACTATATATTCTTTTAAAAACAAAACAAGCACGACCTTACCATTCTTTTGACACTTCTTGATGTATGAATCCTCCAACCATTCCGCAATCTGGTCGTGATATGGGTCATAATGGCATGGAAGAACATAAGTAAGTTTGGAAAACTTGTCAATATTATTGGGACCTGATATAACCATCTGCCAAAGCCGAAATGCACCATCCTCCTCACAATTCTCCAATTGTTCATCAATTTTCTTCATACGGAGGATCTAAAAATATCATGTGATGCTTACTTCCTAGATATTTAGGTAGAAACAAAGAAAGCACAACTTTATCTTTATTATGAAGATTTTTTAGATACGAATCTTCAATCCAATCTAAGATCATGTCATAAAAATTGGGATGCAAACTATGACTTTGATGAAATGGATATATCAATGGGGAGCACATCATAAGAGGATTCATGACATCAGTTAAATTATTGGTTTGAACTCTTCCTTTGATGAGATTGATCATTTCAAAATGTGAAGGATAAACATTAAAATTCGAACTAATCAAAGAATGAATATGCAATGTAGAATATTCGATCTCCATAAGGATGTGTGCATTGCCTTTTTCAAAAATAAATCGTGTAAAATCATATTGCAACATGTAATTTTTCCATTCAAGTGATGAAAGTGAAAGAGAATCAAAACCGACTTGATAAGTGTTATGTTTGGAAATTAGTTTCACCAAATTTTTTATGTCAGAAATTGGATTGTGGTGGAAAAGGTAAGAAACGAGTGGGTAAAGTATCAAATCCATCAGAGTCTAAGAAGAGATCGGGATATAAAGAGTAAAAGGAGTTAGAAATAAGCACATGAAAAGAATATCTTGAGCTGTGATGTTTAACAATGGTATTCTCAAGACGATTTCCTCTTCATTCTCCTTAAAACTTTCACTCTATTATGTTGAAGAATTTATCAACAAATATGATTATCTAAATTTTCCTCCTGTACAATAGATAAATAAAAATTTCATGGAAAACATCGATCTTTCATGTGGATAAAATTCTGATTGAAAGATGGAGTGTTTAGGATTTACTTCTTCAATTAGGATCTACATATCCTAATTAGTTTTAGTTAGATTGAGTGCTTAAGATCATTTTCATCACCTAAGTCTTCTTCATAACTTAGAGATTTAAATGCGATTAGAGAAAAGAGTTAGGAGCAAGGAAGTCACCTTGACCCAACATGAATCTTGTTCCACGATGAATTAGAAATTTGGAAATACAATGATTAGGAGGAAAAAATGAATTTGATTGTCATAAGAACATTTCAATAGATTCTACCTCCTTGCTTGTTCAACATTTTGGATGGATCCCTCATTTAATGTGAACACAATTCTTCTTGCAATTGGTGATAGTATTTGTAACTACTTCATCATTTTCAATCGAATATGACTGGATGCAAGCATCATAAAGGATATTTAATAGGATGACATGTCATCAGATTAAATTTACAAAGAACATGATGGATTCTTGTAGAAAATCCTTTTGAAAGTGAATCACCATTGATTAGCAAAAGTCTGAAATTCTTCACATAATTGATTGTAATCATAGATTTTCAAAAGCATCTAAAATTCATCTACAAACTGAAACTGTCCGAAAATTTGATATGTTGGAAAAGATTCAAACCAATGTTTAATCCAACCCTTGAAAGTAAAAGCAAGCAAATGCATAAAACCTTTAAATCATAAATATCATGTTTGATGCATTTACACCAAAACTTGTTAATATGGTCTTTTTCAGATACACTCCCCCACCATTAAATGTGAGTTTGGACAGAATTGTCTTGTTGGGAATATCAGTTAATGAGAAGTGGAAATCATGTTCCAACACAGTGATTTGGGGGGAGCCATGGGAAATTAATTAAATTCAAAACAAAGAAGACTCCTATAAAGGCACAGCGTAGGTCTGGCCCTCCTTCCTAGTGCCATTTGTTGTGAGAAAAATTGATGCGTCAGGTCAATGGAAAGCAGTCTGGTCAGGGTTGTCCTAAATAGCAGAAGTCGTTTGGGTATATTTCGTTAGATGGGTTTATTGGCTGCATTATCAATCTAAAATCCTAAAAATAACAAATGAAAGAGATAAAATAACTAACTAATTACTAAACACTATATATGTGTACATATACTCTAATGTAATTGTAGTAGTTGTATTTAAGAAGAAGATATACAAGTCTCTTTTATTTACATGAATTACAAGATGTAAGTTTTAATCGAAACTTGTGAAAATCAATGGAAAATGATTTAGCCTAGGAAGTAGATAAAGAAATCACATAAAATATTTATTTTTTTTCTTTTATAAATTTAAAGAATCTTGCAAAAGCGTTAATGAAACATGAACATGTGGATAGTCAAGATTGAACCATACATTCTAGTTTTCATGATATGTAACCACCTCTAGTGCGACTAACCTTTCGATACTTGGTGCAAGGTATTTTTTTGTTTAAGATTGTGTCGTCGTGTAAGAGAAATAGACACATGACTCACATTGCATGCAAATGATAACAGGACACAACCCGATGATCACAACAAGAATACAAAAGGCGCACAACAAGTAACTACAAGCATCTAAACAACATATGGAGCATAGGGAAGGAGAATCCATAATAGTAGATTTTATTATTTCTACACAGGAAAGAAGGAAATTTAATCTTAGTTCTCTGCTCAAGAGAGAAAGAAGGTCAGATAGGCTCACAATTACATTTGCTCGGTGAGAAACTAGTAACCTTTGTCAGTGTGTGTAAAGTGGAAACCACACCACTAAAGAGGCCCAAGACTCTTCATAAACCCCTTTGGAGTTTTACACAAAATTAATCAACAATAGAAAGTAAGCGGCTACCCATCCATCCTACCTACAATGGTTAGGAACTCCAGGAAACATAAGCAAGCTCAAGTCCAGGTTCCATCGATTTTAACCATTTAAAGGTCTCAGGGTAGTATTGAGAAATGGAGGTGTCTACATCCCGCCGGACACCATCAATACCAAAAAATGCTAAATCTACCAACACCAATGATTAACTAAGATTACGTTCTATCCACGTGATCCGTTGTAAGGTGAGTACTTCTTAATATTAACCATCATACATTAACGTTAATTAACCATGCGGTAATAATATAGCTCTAAATCAATCCATCATCATCAATATTTAATGGTGCAATAAAACATTAACTTTCTGTACATGGTGCAATGGTTGTTATTCCAATAATTATTGATAAATCTATAATGCTAGTAACCTTGGGATCCATCAATCCTATACATCTATAATCATACCGCAACAGTAATCAATATTTTTATCATTAAATCCCGCGTTTAAATATTCGGCGGGCATGTAAGTAACAATTCTAGAACAATCATAAGTCAGCAAATGAAGTAAGAGGAACTAGTCGCTAAATCAGTCATATGTCACATTATAGAAAGGTGTGCGTGCATTCTATTCATCAATCCATCTCATTCATTAGCAATTTTAGTAGCACAAGTAAGAAGTGTTAGATCAGTACGTGCAAATATAATTTAGTTCGCGCAAGATGTCTAATGTCTACCTCAAGCACTCTCATTACATCATGATTTGAAGCACGCAAGAGGGATATCATCTAGTACAACATTTCTTAGGTTGTTATTCCAATAATTATTGATAAATCTATAATGCTAGTAAACCTTGGAATCCATCAATCCCATACATCTATAATCATAGCGCAACAGTAATCAATATTTTTATCATTCGACGTCCACGTTTAAATATTCGGCGGGCATGTAAGTAACAATTCTAGAACAATCACATGTCAACTTAAGTAAAGGCGTAAGAGGAACTAGTCGCTAAATCAGTCATATATCACATTATAGAAAGGTGTGCGTGCATTCTATTCATCAATCCATCATTCATTAGCAATTTTAGTGGCAAAAGTAAGAAGTGTTAGATCAACGTACATTGCAAATATAATTTAGTTCGCGCAAGATGTCTAATGTCTACCTCAAGCACTCTCATTACATCATGATTTGAAGCACGCAAGAGGGATATCATCTAGTACAACATTCCTTACATTACATTCCAAATGAGCAGAAGACTAAGGTCCATCAACAATCATTCAACGATAAATATGTATGCGCGTGAGTAATCTAAGCAATTTATACAATCAATATGTCCTTAACCTAAAAATTATATCACCTCCTGCATACATCTAAAAATAATGGAGAAGAAGGGATATAAAGAATCAATCCCATTCAACATTTAAAATATATAATGATAAAGAAACAATCCCATGGAACAATATAAAATAATAATAATCAATCCCCAAGAACAATATATAAAGATATAAAGATATAAGGATATAATAATAATAATCAATCCCATAGAACAATATAGGGAACAAGTAGGGATATAAAGAATCAATCCCGTTGATTTTTTTTTTTTTAAATTAAAAAGTAGAACCTTTGTATTAAGCTATCAAAATAAACATACATCTAGCAAGCATGTGCCAGCTGTCCTGCCAATAGAGGAAACCAGGATAGCTGGCCTGTCCCCTATAATAGCAAAAATTAGACGTAGAATTACGCCACCCTGCCCGAGGGAAACCAGGGGTTTTTTTCACAGAGTGCAACCATACGAGAGAGACCAAATTGTAGCAAGTTAAGCTAGAAGTCGTGTGAGCCATAGCTCTAAAACATAGCAAAAGATAAAACATGAGAAATCAGGAGGAACTAGAACCTAGACCGTCGAGGTGCCGCCATTGTCGGGAAAAGGGAAGGGTTGCGCACAGGTAGGACATTGACGGCGTGTAGAAGCTTTGGAATGAGCCATGTACAACATGTCCAGACGTTGGCTGATGCCCACAGTTCGGAACGCCTAATCATCCACTAAGCTGCGAAGGTCGAAGATCAGTTGGAGTTGGTCAGGATGCAGCAGCGACGGCGGGGGTGGCTCCGCTTCTTCATGTTGCAGCTCTGGTGCCTCTGACTTACATTCTGGCGGCTGTCCATGCTCGTGCTCCCTTGCGTTGAGATCTGGTGGCTCTTCCTCTACTACACAGGCCGCATAAAAATCGCTAGGAGTGGTGGCAAGCTATGGAAGATTGGCCTGGTTGAAATCAATTGACGGAATTTCGAAACGCGGCAGAGGAGCTTCAGGCCTCCTGGCCTCGGGGAAGTCCTCAGGGAACATAGTAGCTAGGCCCTCTTCCTCATGAGTAGCAGGTACAATGGTGGCACCTCCTCTGCAGTTTTTCATGGCCACTTGAAAGGCCTGAACAAATATCTGGTGTCGTTGTCTGCGAGTTTCTGGTGCACGCCAGTCGGTGCCTCGACGAGGCCAACCCCGAATTCGTGGCATGATGACCAGGAGGGTCAGACTGCCGGCTCTGTTATGCTATGCTAGCTGGGGCGAAGTCACGAGCAGGGTGGGAGGTTTGTTGCCTTGGTGATTACAATAAACAATGCCCGTGCCGGTGATATACATTAATGCCATTAACACCATGAATCGAGTGTGTTGTCCATCTGTTCTCCTTTCACGCGCGAGGAGGTCCATCAGCTCTTAGTGCATTACGGAGGCAAGGGCTCGACTTAACTGCGCACAGCTTGGAGTGTGGCCAGTATTGATGGCTTGCTCTGTTGGCTCCTCCACGTGCCCAGGCTGCGCCTCCATGTGGCTTGGCTGATCGCATAACACCCCATCCGGGGAATCAATCTCGTTGAATTGACTTTATGTTAGAATAGTATTAACATAACCAATGCTTACTTCCCATTATATAACATGAAAGAAAATCATAAAGATTCATTTAATGCAAATCATTACTTTCCATAAGGTGATTACTTTCCTTTACAACAGGAAAATCATTACTTTAATGAAAATCGTTTACTTTCCATAAAAATGATTACTTTCCTTTATACCATAAGAATCATTACTTTCCATTATGACAAAAAAAAATTTAATGCAAAACATTTTAACCTCCATAAAACCAATCGACCTGTCATTTTACTATATCAGTTTATATTTGCCATCAAATAACAACAAGCCACGACCGCCAAACTTTCCATAAACAATATTTATGCTACATTTTAAATTGCACTTTATACTAGCATTTTACATTGCCATTAAATCAACAATAAGGTCGCGTTACAGTAAGCTCTCCATAGAACCATATTAATACGGCATTTGATATGGTATTTTATATTGCAATTGTATATTGTCGTTTAAATTAACACAAAGTCACAACTTTTAGATCTGACAATCAGAGGCTATATCTGCATTAAACTTAGACCGTAACTGAAGGTAAAAGAAGATATTCAATCATAAATTGAGACCCTACTCGATGATATTAAAACCATCCTTGAATTTAAAAAGAACCATACACGGTCCGAGTAAAACGGAAGTATTTAACTGAATACAAACAGATTGCAAACCTTCATGTGTAACGCATAGGTAACGGCTTTAATGGTTAAGAGATTGAGGAAATAATAGTTTGAGAGGCAGAAGCATTGATGGAAAAAAAACAAAGCGGCATACAAGGGATTAATTCAGTTCTAAAACAGCTGAGTCGTTGCAGCAATTAAAATAAGGCTACCCATAAATGCGCCATCCTGTAACTTAAGAGAAAGACTGGCTGCAGGATCACAGCGCGACAGTGGACACCTGTCCCCCACAGTCAGAGGCACTCATATTTAAGTCTACACTGTCTGCCTGACAGGCTCAGTACGTCTAGGCCAGGGAGGGGCAAAGGCTAGGCGTGTCAAATTCGCGTGGGTGTCTAAGAGATGCAATGTAATGACAACGCAGAAATGTAATAACAACATAAACGCAACACAAACGCATAAATGTGGGTGTGGAAAAATGCAACACAATGTAGAGATGTATTAACCGAAACTGCAGTGATCAGAGTGGTGGAAAACGGTGTGGGTACCTACCCCCAATCGTTGAGAAATAACCAAGATAATGCAGAGAAGGGTCACACCCAAAATGCAGCTAAGTGAGTTCGACTAGATGTGGCAACTCGCCATCATTCACCAGGAAATCATTGTACGAAAAGTTGGCCATTGGCTGTGTCAAGGCAGACAGACAGCACATGGAAACATCCATGCACTTGCAAAGATTTAAACACGAAAACTCAGTGAAGAGAGGATCGGGTACCGTGCGGGTGTCCTACTCCAATTCATCAAGAGATGCCACCCCATAACGCAGAGCTTAGCAACAAAAACCCAGAGAGAAACACAAGACACAGATATAAAACGAAACGCAGAGATTCAAAAATACCAAATCGTAGAGAATTATTGGGCAATCGCCACACTGAGTGGATCAACAACGCAGAATAAATCGTAGACTTCAAGGGCGCGAATCCGTGGGGTAACCTCCAGGCGAGTTATAACACAAGGATTTGCAGAAATAAAACAGAACACAGAGAAATATTTAAACAAAAACGCAGAGATCAAAGACCATTATCAGTGGATGATTCAGACAGAAAACAAGTTGCCGGCAAGGGTCAATTTTCACAGTTAATTATAAAATTTATCACTCATCCATCATTGGATAAAGTCAGGAGGTTCCACAAGCATTGTAAAAATTTATTATATGTGAAACGTTAAGGAAAACGGCAGATGCAACAACCATTATATAAAATTTCAATGTCATTTCACTTTTCCAATAACAGTCAGATCTACATCAGTTCTAGTGCCTTCTATTATACCAAATAAGCGACCATACCTTTGCCTCTTC
>SNQJ01S0288756.1:0-10853 GCA_010110895.2 Picea sitchensis | reverse complement strand
TCAGGATGCACCACGTGCTCCAAGGGTGCCACTCGTTGACCTGACGGATTGGTAGACATCTATAACCCCTGGAGTCAACACTCCACCAGGTGAACTTGTGGGAGACTAAGGGCTCTAAGGAATAAGGCCCCCGCCTTATTGCGCACCCTTTAGAATCATTGTGAGCGACTGTCGCAGTCTGCCCTCATGGCATCGTGGATCCTCTCAAACTAGGTAATCGTTAACCTACAGTTCGAGCCACGGCGGGAGTGCTAGTAGGCTGTGGCAGGGATGTTGTCCACACCTCTCCCTCAACCTCTTTGGAAATCATGTGTGGCCCCTTTACTCCATATGTGAGTCTAGTCGGCAAGCTATCGTCAGCCCTGACTCAATCCGTAGTCCAAGGGTTCTGTCGATGCCTCTGCATCCTCCAGGTCAAAAACCTTGCACACTCAAATAAACTGAGTCAATAGCACCTGTATACAACAATAGTAAAACATCATGTCATCAATCATAACGCATCATCATCAAGCATAAGTGGTTTATCATCATAAAAACCCAGATCACTTGCGAGCAATTGTCCTCAAAGAATAATTTTTGTGAGTGCGCCAGAGCGGGATGTTACATATATATATTGAGATAGAAAAAAATGGAGTCGAGAAATATTTGAAATGTTTGAATCGCGTCTAAATATTATAACTCCTTACTCTCAAACTCTAGAGAGGAGACTGCAACTTGTTTTTTTTAACCTGAAACTAATAGATATTTCCCTGTTGCACTTGGTTGTTGTCTATTTATTGAATGAGTTCTATAATTTGGTTTTAAGTTTCAATTTTTTCTCTTATGGTAGTCTTCATGCAGGGAATGCACAATGCCAATGCAAGGTGTGCAGAGGCCGAACATTTTATAGGTTCAGAAGCTCGGGAGGGACACTGTATTTCTACACAAAGTTAGCGCAAGGCATTCGCGAGCCCCTAAATTTTTAAGGGTCAAAGATCAAGAGAGATGTGCAAGTGTGCACCAAGGTTCATTTCATCAAGTGGACAAATCTCAGGAGAAATAACATGTGTAGAGTTCCAAGTGGGGACTCAAAGAGTAAAAAATCCCTTTTTTTAAGAATGGGTGGATGAGATCTACTCGTGAGGAGTAGAATTTCCATGCAATAGTTCGATTAGTTAGAAGAGCGATATTGTTAAGTCCTGAGTCCTTTGGAATTCGTCGCTTCAAATATTTGGGTACAGATAACTGTGGTTGAGAGGCGCAGAGGCCCGAATCCCAAAGTTAATCTTAGTCGTATATTTGGTTAAGCGTTAGTCGTAGTTCCCCGAGCCTTTCGGTAGTTCAAAGGTTTGGCCATTCAAGAATCTAGTCGTGGTTGTTTGAAGTGAAGGAATCATGGAGAACAATAGTTCCAAAGTGATTATGAAATGTTGATCGCAAGAAACTGAGGGTTGTTATATTCCTGAGACATCTGGTGATTCGACACTCTGGGTAATTTGGTCATTGTTGTGTGGAGTGGAAAATCCCCAAAAGCTTGAAGTCTCGAATCCCTTTACAGTTGTAGATCGTGCACGAGAGGTGGATCCTCGTCCACCGTCTGATTGAGTCTTGTTACCAACATTGAAGAAGTGGTAGGATAAGGTAAGGACCTACAACTATCGGTCAAGTCACTTTATGAACATATTCGGTCGATAAAGACTCCGAAGGTTTTAAGTGGATAGTTGTTTGGAATGAATTGTAGTAGAGCTCCAGAGTTGAAGAAGTGGTAGGAAAGGGTAAGGACCTACACCTTCCGGTCAAGTCACTTTATGACCAGATTCGGTCGATAAATACTCCGACGCATTTAGGCTAATAGTTGTTTTGAGTGAATTCTCTCGTAGTTTCAAAGTTCCGGAGCACCAAAGCACCTTTCAGCTGAGTGCCTCGGTTTAGCCTGTGGTCATGTGTATAACTTATTTGAATGAAAATGACCCTCTCGTATAAGAAATTTCATGCAGTGTGTGGTGAAGGGCCTGTGGTATAGAGTTCATGGGTTTTGCAAGGACTCACAAGCCACTTTGGCTCTTGGGAGATTCGATCCTAGACCGAGAGTTTGTTCCAACTCATAGGGTTTACGTCATATGTTAACTCAAGAAGGTAAGTTCAAACTTACATATACATAGCATAAGTTAAACAAAATGGTTATCTCTAAAAAAACGATAAGTGGGATCATAATAAGGTAGGAGTTACCTAGTGTCAGGTTTATCCGAATAACTCCAAAGGAAAAATAAAATCAAAATGATAAGTAAGAACTTATCTTAGAAGTAAGAATGATAATATCTAGAGGTGATAACAAAACCTTGAGTTTATTTTATAAACTAAGTTCACTCTTACATATAATAACAATGTGAGTATCTATGTCTTATTATCATAGATAAGATTTTTTTTTATTTTTTATATACAAATAGTTGGTATATTAGAGGAAGATTGAAAATATCTAAATCCCTCTAAAGTACTAGACACTAGAATGCTTGTACGATCTAAAAATCATATGACTTCATAGATAACATTGTTGCAACCCCCACCAACATATAAGACAAATGTCTTAGATGTAAACACCAAGCATGGGATCCACTCTAACTAATAAATGTGTAGGGCCTTTGGGTATATTTCAATATAGCCATGATGTTTCATTGCCTTGTTCTAGAATAGTCACCTACTACTAAACATCCTTCGGGATATGAACTAAAAAAGGTTTTGAATTCCCAAATAATGCAAGATAAAAGGCCTATATTACTTGAGGGATATCATCAACATCATGGTCCAAGATATTTTTCAATATTTCCAACCTAAGTTTCAACAATAATTCATGAACAAGATCCACTATTATTTCTAGTAGGATCAATGTATGCTCTTGATGATGAAAATAAAACAGATTATGGATATGAATCCAATATACCTAAATGATCTAGGACAATGTCTTCAGAGATACCCTTGATTTATAGTAATAAAAAATGAAAAAAGTGATAGAAATAAATCCATGTATCTAGTCAGGTGCTAAAAATCTCAGTGATCGTTTACCCACAAACCTTTAATAGAATAACTATTAACACAACCAATTACATATCTATTCATGAAAGTGAACTCACATATAACTTTTCTAGGTTCAAGCCCTATATGTTGGAACACCAATTTCATCTCACCTATGGATTTTATAGAGATAGTTAATTGATAATGGAAGGTGTTGATTGGTACAAATGGTCTTTCAAGAATCAGGTAAGGGAGAACGCTCAATGGCGATTCCTAATTATACCTACTCTAATTTGGTGTAGAGTTTCTGACCAGTATGTGGGCATGATTTCCACTAATAATTAAAGGAAAAGGGGAAAGATAGTGGACTATCCCCCAAATAGTTCTAATAAATTCTAGGAAATCTAATATAAATTGAAAACAAACTAATCTATCCTAACTGCTTCTAACCTATCCACGGAGAAAAACTAATAGATGAGTACATTTTAATGTGGTATTTTTGATAGAAGAAATAGTTCATGGCAACCAATAATATGTTAAGATAATAATATTTCAAATATCATCTCGAGTAGTTGAAGAAGAGACATGTAACACCATCCTTTTACTCATTAGAAGTTACAACAACATAATAATTCTAAATACTAAGCACAAAAATAGTCCATATGATTATCACTCAAAAAAATTAAACAACGAATACACGTGTGAGTAGTCCCAAAAGCATTTGCAAATAGTTATGACTCCCCAATGCCTTCTTATCTTCATATATTCAGAAATAATAGAGTATATCCAAGTCTACAAAACATGAAAAGTCCCTCTTACATTCAATGAGTTCTTTATTATAAGACAAGAGAGACTCATTAGCTCTTGTGACTGTTGATTTCATTTTCTTTCATTTTGTTATTTCCCTAATTTCTTTTACATTTTCAAAAACGAACGAAAATGTGAGTGTTATGAATAGAAGTTGAAGAGACTCTTGAGTGGTTATTCTCACCCTCGGGAAGTTCATAAATGATATTCATTTGAAAATATTGTTAATTCTGCATGTTGGAGTCGTCTTATGTTTCTAAAGTTATTTTGGGTGTTTCTGGTGTTAGACTATTGAATAAGATCATCCTATCATTTTCTCCTATGTCTCACCCTTCCATCGTGCTCTTGTAGGTCCGATTTTGACTCTTATAGCTTGATTTGTGATTGTTTGAACATTGCACGACATGTTCTTCAATTAAATTCATTCATATTATGTCTTCTACATTTTTCTAGAATTTCCACCATGAATCTGTCAATATTTGTTGGGTTATATTGGTGCCTCTATTCTAGCTTTCCGATTGAGCTATGGGGCCTAATTTAGTTGTGTAACAACAACATATGAATTGGTTGAAGTTGCACAATCAATTGCCTCCTAATTCCCTAACCTCTTCTTTTCCTATGATTTATGGGGTTTGTTACTTCATTTAGAGCCTAAGGAGTACTCTTCCAATGTATTCTTCTTCTTGATACCTTTTCAACATGGTATAATGGGATAAATTCTGACACTTGCAACTCAAGAGATACTTATTGTTTGAAAAGCTTGATGATTAGTAGTCCTTGATTTTCCCGCAGATGAATCTGGGTTGTTGATCCTTAACCTAAAAATAAAAATCTCACATGTATAAGGAAATCCAAAAATGAATGGTTTAAATAGTTTTATCCCCCTTAACTAATTTGTAAAAGATCCAAGGAATGGCATAGGATCTATGGCTTTTCATGTAATTTTGTCCAATTACATGAAATCACAATTAATAAATAAAATTTAGTAAATTACCCCCCAAATCTATATGAAAATTAAAATTAATAAACAAAATTAAAATAATAAAATATTCCCCCACCCACGTGTGAATAATAGTGATAATTAATAAATAATAATATTACCCCCACGCACGTGAAATTATTAAAATGTATCCCAAAGTATTCCCCAACCCAAAGTCTTCGTTGTCGATATGAAAATGGTAAATCTCCTATAGTAAGAACCTTTACGATGGTAAATAAACATATTAAAATAATCCCCCTCTTGATTGCATATTAAAACATTAAAATAATATTTTTCCTATGGTGCACTTTCTCCTTATATATATATATATATATATATATATATATATATATATATATATATATATAGAGCGATTGTTGGTTTGTATTAAAGAAGAGGGAGGTTGCAACTAAGCAATCCAACCTCAAATGTTTACAAAAATTCAAGAGTTTTGGCTCAAAGGCATGTTATGACATATCACAATTAATACTTGAGAAGAAATTTTGTGTTATAGAGTGAAATATTTAAGCTGGACATCCACATTCATGAAATTCTAACAAACTAGTGCCCAAAATAAAAAATTTACATAACATGCTTTTCACAAAACACAGGTGTCCTTGCTCCTCCTTGCACACTTGTTTTGTGCCATTGATTGATATTTACCTTGGTGGACTTCCTTGAGAATACTATTCTAATTCACTGTCACTTCTTCCCTGCTGTCATGTTCTTCGGTACTGTTTGAATTATGCTTAGACTGGACATTGTGCATGAAAACACAGAGAGGAGGGAAGTTTTCATCTTCGATGTGTCTTATATCTCTTTTAATTATTATGATTTGGTATTCCTATTCTTTGGTTCTTTCTCTGAGGAATTTGAGCTCTACGTCCTATCTTGCATTGTGTGCTTTAAATTTTTCCACCTCTTGCTGAATATTTGGTTGCTTCGAGGAAAGATCCTACATTTCCTCTTGGTTCCTTCACACCACACCTTTCTTCCATCCATCCAGATGCACCATGAAATTAGACAGTGCTTCCTCGAGGGTGTCCATGCGATTTTTGAGCCTATGCAGGAACGAGGAGTCTGTACTGAAGACTCCACTGAAACAAATCCGTGACCTATGGCAAGGAGATGGAGCCACTGCAAACATTGTTGAAGCTTTCTTCTAACTGCACATTTGAGAGGCATGTTCACCACCATGATGCACAATACCAAATTTCCCCCATTCATAGTGAGCTCACAATGCATTATGTTGTCGTGATTCTGACTCCCACACACTCTGTGTGTTATCAGGAGTGCGTCCTAGTCATTTTGAGAGGTGAAGTCATCCAGGAGGGATATATGCCAAGTTGGGAAATAAATATAAGTGTGGTTTCCGACCTAGATGACATGTCGAAGAGGTATGATAGGAGGTATGATTGCCATTTGAATTGAAATGGTAATCAACATCTGAAATGGGGAGGGTGGATCTATTCTATGGGATCGGATCCCACTTTATAAGATCCCCAAAAGAGAGATTTCCTTCATCTAGGGTGAAAGATTGGTTTTCTTAAGTATCATCTTTTGAGTTTTGGTCTCTTAATACATGAACAACTTGGAGGGAGACCAATCTTTCCTTGAGATCTAGGATCCTACAAGTTATTCGTTAATGATGATATTGTTTCGTGGGATTTTCCTATAAACACTTTGGATTATTAAGGAGGAGTCTCCTAAAAGGGTTATGTTTTTAACCTGTCTTTCCTTATCAAGATCCAAACCTTTCTAGGCTGCGAGCACCTCAGTGTGATTGTTGGTTGTTTTCCCTAAACCCAGAGCAGTTGATTATATCCCCGAGACCTTTGAGACCCATACAACACCCACTCCTACCACCCGTGAGTTACTTTTCGAGGCTCCATCAAAAAAGAGGACGTGTTGATTTTTTGATTTTATCCAGGCTTCCAACTCACTTGTCATAATTCTGAGCTTCTAGGAAGGGGAATTACCTGTTGAATTATTTCTAGAAAGATTCATGTTGCTTGAGTTGTTCAATATAGGGTTCAATCAAAGCCTCAATTGAACTTAAAGATAAGAATCCACCTGCTTTGAATTACCTTTGAATTCGATTGTTTCAATCATCAATCCCCATGAATGTGAGACTACTCTTTGAATATAAGTTTCTTCATTGGTAAAGATTTATTTATTTCTTTCCAGCCATATTTCCCAGTTCTGAGAATGGAAAAATTGTTCAACCCATTTCAACAGAGGTTATTTATGAAAGTTCCTCGGGTATCTTCTATGCCAAAATGAGTAGGCTTCATTAATGATGGAAGGAGATAAAGGATGATCCACCAAACCTACTAAGAGGATCCTCCATACTTCTTTAGTATAATCACATTCAAGGAAAAGAAGGGAAATCAACTGTTCATTTTGTTTACAAATAACACACTTGGATGGACCTTGTATTCCATTAGCCATTAGTTTTTTATTTATTGTGTATTTTATGAAAAATTGAATGATTTTACTTTTGGGATGGCATCACTTTCCTAGATAGCTTTCCAATGCAGTTCTTTTGTAGGGAGAGAAACATGGAGGAACTGAGACTGATATCATAATTTGACCGTGTATTTTCCTCCTTTCTCACCCCAAACTCTTTCATCTCGAACAACTTTAGAAGTTGGATATTTTCCTCGAAGAAGAGCTACTATTTGAATCCAAGAGCCGAGAATATTATAAGGCAAGTTTGGGTTCTTCCAGCCTTTCCAATATCCATCAGGGTCCCATTCTAAAATATTTGAAAGGTTGCAGAGGTTGTTCATTGCCATCCAGATTTTGAGAGGGCCTAGATCTTCTCTTGTGGCCAGTGGGGGTTCTCCCATGATATTATCCTCCCAGATATTATTTTTCCTTCCTTTCCCCTGGATCCAAGTTAAGTTCTTATTAATTAGGGGCATAGTTTCCTTACTTAATTTCCATATTGGAGATATGCTCTTCGATATTGGATCCTTTTCTAGGCATATTTTCCTTTTCCTGGAGGTATTTATTTAAAAGGCTATATTTCCACCAAGATCTCCCATTTGTTCTCATTCTCCGCATAATTTTAGCCCCAAGGGCCTTTTTTATTAACATTGAATCTCTGATGGAAACCTCTCCATGTTCTGAGCTATGATTGTTCCCCATTTTGTTAAGTTGAATTTATTTGTGTTTGTTTTCCCACCTTGCCATAGAAATTTTCTCAGCAAAGAGTTCAAACATTGGTGGACACTCCTTGGGGATAGAAGGATCGAAATTTGATATATTTCCATTGAAGAGAGTACAGACTTGATTAGAACAATTCTTTCAACCAGATTCAACCACTTAGCTCCCCATTGATTAAATATTTTCTTGATGTTATCTAATATATTTTTCCAATCCGCAGCTCTAGATCTTTTGTTAAAACTAGGGACCCCTAAATAGCTGAAGGAGTGTCATTTGTCTGAGTAATTCAATTATATATTCCCTTCCAGATATCATAGTATGATTTCTAAAACATTCCAGCCATATATCTAGCATTTTTTGTTGTTAACAACTCCCCCCGACACTTCGACATATTGATGCAATATCAAATTAAATATATCGGCTAATAAAACAAAAGATCCTCCCAATAACAAATCATCATCTGCAAACTAGGAGTGATTAATCTCCTTGACTCCTCTAACTATAGAAATCATGGGAAGTCTTCCACTGAGTATTTTGGGTTCCAACTTTCTTCTTAAAGAATCCACCATTATCACATAAAGAAGGGAAGATAACGTATATCCTTGCCTTAGTCCCCTACTACTTTGGAAGAATTTCCCTATCCGGCCATTGATGACAGTAGCTATCCATGGACGATTTACACAAGAATTTATCCAAGAAACAAAATCGTTAGAGAAACCAAATTTCTTCATAATTGCAAATAGGAAGGAAAATTGTATCATGTCAAAAGAATTCACCATTTCCAACTTTATCACCACATGCCACTTTCTTTTATGAGCTTGCTTGAGTGGACTGCCTCTTGGACTAAGAGGATATTATCCAGGATTTGCTTTTTTTGCAGGAAACCTCCTTGATTTTCATAGATTAGTCTAGGAAGAATCACTTTCAGACTATTAGCAATCATTTTGGTGAGGATTTTATAAAGAATAATTACATAGAGATGGGTCTATATCTGCAGAAATTTGAAGGATTAGAATATTTGGGGGATCAAGGATAGATAGGAGGAATCAGTGGCCCCTCCTACTTGACGACCTTTTTCGGACCAGAATAACATTTTGCACAGGTATTTATTGACCACTTTCCAACATCTTTGAAAGAAGGAGATTGAAAACCCATCAGGAACGAAGGCTTTTTTTGGCTGAAGAACCCAAACAACATGTTGGACTTCCTCCTCTTAAATATCTTTCAAAAGGGTTTTATTATCCTCTTGCGATATTAGAGAAGGGATTTCTCGCAAAAAACTTATACTGAGTTGTGTGTCATGGTCCTCATCCTCCGTCAAAAGAGCCTAAAAGTGTGAGGTATCCTTCCTTTTGATTGCTTCATATTCAGAAATGACCCTAGAGGAAGATGTGATCTATTTTACAGAGTTCCTAAGTTGTTTGGCCTTGGCTTGTTTGTGAAATAATGAGATGTTTCTATCTCTTGAGATCATCCAAAGGCTTCTTGATTTCAATATCCAACGTTCTTCTTCTCTTCTATTGTTTTGATGCAATTCTTTATAGAGTTTTCTTCTATCTCAATTATCTTCCAGATTCTCAGTGTTGTCTGAGTTGGTCAGATAATCCTGTGATTAAATCCATTGCTTCTTGTAGCAACCAAATAGGGTTGAACCGAAAGGGAAGGGGACCACAATTCTTTTCCGCCTGCAGGATCAAACTTATAGGCTTGTGGTCTAAAGTTGCAGAGGTTATAATCTTTGAAGAAAATTCTAGATTTCTATCCAAAAAGATATTATGGATAAGGAATGTGTCCAATCTAGCTTCTATATGAGCTTTGTCTAATCTTTTATTTGTCCAAGTAAACTTACCTTTGATTGGATTAACATCCATGAGATCCCATTCTAAGATCAGGTATTCTATGGTTTCTCTTAGAGGGTCATGAATGGGATTTCCCCCTTGTTATCCCAATAATTTCTAGGGATAACTAGGAGATTATGTCTCGAGACCTCTGGGTCCTAGACATGGAGTACGAGGCAGGGATTGACTGTATGGCCTGGAGGGCCCATCCTTCTTCTTCTTTAGCACCTCCACTTTTTCAGTAGCAACGACATCCATCATCATCGGCTTGGACTCGCATCAGAGAAGACTCTTGCTCCATGGGAGTGAGTGGTCCAGTATCCAGGGTATGTGTCATGTTTGATCATTATAGCTTTCTTATATATGCATCAAGTTCCAAGCAGAATTTCGACATTTGCTTGGATTTTTACATTAACCCACTTGACCATTTGGGGGGATTAATGGGGTGCCCTAGCAAGCTAGTATCCATGGGTTTTGGTTAGCCACCAGGGGGATTTGAAGAGCCATCGTTCGCTCTCACCATACGATCATCATCTTGATTAGATTAACATCCATGAGATCCCATTCTAAGATCAGGTATTCTATGGTTTCTCTTAGAGGGTCATGAATGGGATTTCCCCCTTGTTATCCCCAATTTCTAGGGATAACTAGGAGATTATGTCTCGAGGCCCACAGGTCCTAGACATGGAGTACCGAGAGCAGGATTGACCTGAGCATGGCCCTGGAGGGCCCATCCTTCTTCTTCTTCGCCAGATTTGTCCTGTCGGCAGTAGCAACATCCATCATCATCGTCTTGGACTCGCATCAGAGCAGACTCTTGCTCCATGAGGTAATTGGTCCAGGTATCATGGTATGTGTCATGTTTGATCATTATAACTTTCTTATATATGCATCAGGTTCCTTAAATTTCTGACAACTGCTTGGATCTTACACTAACCCACTTGACCATTTTTGGGGGGATTAATGGGGTGCCCTAGCAAGCTAGTATCCATGGGTTTTGGTTAGCCACCAGGGGGGATTTGAAGAGCCATCGTTCGCTCTCACCATACGATCATTTTACATCTTATCTC
>SNQJ01S0288755.1:0-10853 GCA_010110895.2 Picea sitchensis | reverse complement strand
TCACCTAGCCCCATGTAAAGTGTTTTATTAGTTTAGGATTGTATATAAATAAGCTCCTTTGAGCATGTATCTTTATTTTGTTGCTTTTATTTTTCGTCCTGTATTTTCAACAACGGGATGTTTTGAGCCTGACTCCATAGCCCAACAACAAGACACTGAAGCTGCGGAATGAGTTCTTAGAGAATCACAGGGACGACTCTATCCCCCATTGAGCTTAATGTTAGCGACAATTTTTGTCTTGGACACAAAGGTACCCAAGCCTGCAGGTAGCATGGGAAGCGCTCGAGCGCAGCACAGGAGAATCCCTTTTCCAGTTGCAAGTCAAGAGAGCGGGCAAAGTGTTGGTTGTTAGCCTCCGAGATTCAATTGCAAAGCAAATCAATGGTCATCGGGTTTTCGGGGCTGTCAAGTTGCCCGGGATTTAGCACGAAGGGTAGTGCCCATATTTCAAGGCAAATCCGGGTCGTCTGATCCAATTGGGACAGGTGGCGGCCAGTCGGCATATCGAGGATCGGTGTTTCAGGATACAAGGAGCCTCCCATTCTCTACAGCTGAAATCGCCAAAACGCCGGAAGCACCTTTGGAGCCGAGCCCACGGTCCTAGCCCCAGGTCACATCAAGACGAGCCTGTAAATGGGGGAAGCCCCCTTTATAATAGCGAATACTATCTGGGTCATTCATCTAAAGGACACACGGCGCACATCCATGTCACGTCGGCATTCGGGAGTTCGAGGGGTAAGCTCACCTCCTCATTTCACCTCTCGAAACCTCGAATCCCGAAATGCCAAAAGTGCCCAGGATTAGGCCCATGGTTTTGGCGCCTGGTCACAAAGGACCAGGCCTAAAGGAGGGGCGCTAATGTTTATCGTTTGGCAAGATGGGTCCCAAAAGCGCTGAGAGCGATCTTAGCCGTACATCCTCGAGGAACACGTGGCACGCGATTAGGTTCTTCGCCTTTTTTCCCATTGCGATTTCAAAGCATAAGGAACGACTCTCTCATATCCTTGAAGCGCGAAGCATCGAAGATGTCTCGGACCTGGGCCCGCAGTATTTCCGAATCAGTTCAGAACCGTCAAATCAGTGGGGGGATGCGTAGCGATCGTTACGACCTCCTGGCATTTCGCCCATCGCGATTTCGAAGAAATAAGACCCGCTCTTTCCTACCCACAAACCCCAAAACGCCGAAAGCACTCTGGAAATGGGGGTAAGGTCATGGCCCGTGGCCACTCGAGAAAGAGGAAAGTGTTGTAAAAAAGGGAGGCAAAAAGCGCCGAATTGAGTTTCAGAAAGGGAGCACTGTGTTCTCCAAACCCCGATTCGACATGATCTAAATCCTGATACCTGCTGGCAATGAATGAAGAAGAGAGAGGGTGGTTGAAACCTCCCTTCACTCATTAATTACGAAGTATGGATGTTTCGGCTGAAAGTCTACCCGAGAAGGTCCCCTGTACTGGTTCTTTTCACGGAAGCCACGCCGAGTCGTCGACTCGCCAGGAAAGTCTGCACACGCTAATTCAACATTTAAAGGCTCAGCTACCCCCTGGCGCGAGCCATGCATAATTAATGTGGCGTATGATAGGGGACTGCAAACCAGATTTGATTGAAGAGACTCCTCACCCTGAAAGTCCAGTAGGCCTCTATTGGGCAAAATGTTTGGGAATATATATATACTTAATTTTGATATTTTTTTTGGAGATGGATGGTGGAGTAAGGCTCTCGATTGTAAAGTTTTGATGAAGCGCTGGTCTCTCTGGTTAATGTATGAGGCATTTTAGATTTCTTACTTTATGGATGTCAGCCCCTTTTCCATCTCTTGTATACTGTGTTAGAACAACTCAAAATTGGAGGATACAGTCGAGTTGTAGCTGTTATAGGATGATGTAGGTTGGATCACTGTAACAGTTACATTGTTTCTAATCGGTTCCTGTTATTTTCGTAGTGCTGAACGACTTGGAATTGGAGGATCCAGTCGAGTCACTCTTTAGCTCCTTGAAGCTCCGGACCAAGAGGATCTTGGCTTTTGAGTTTTTCATCCTCAAGCTTCCGAAGGCCTGTCGCCCGAGGCAATCTTGTTCACCCTTCTCACAAGTCTTCCATCTACCACCTTTAATCCTCTTACTGACATAAGTTGGATCAAGACCTCCTTTTATTTCTACATACCAGGCCTGGTTTCCTGAGTTAAAGCCATATTTTATTGAGTCTTTACCCATCCGATCACCCCATTAAACAAATCGTGACATAAAACTGATGGGCGTTGGGCTCTGCTCCTGCAAGCAATCCGGGAGTGACTTCCGTCGCCAACATTTCTGGCGCCGTTGCCGGGGATGAAGTTGAAGATTTTCCCTGGGCAGAATGAAATTGAGCCTCTGATTCTGAAGGTGCATCAGACATCAGAGTCCTTCAAGATTGCTACTGTGCACCTGGAGACTCCACTGTGGCGACTCCAAGGTTTCCAATTCACTGTTTCAGCTGTGGCTATTGTTAGCACACCTGAAAACTGACCCTAAGGAGCTTTCTCGAGAAGGTTTCAGCAGCTGCTTTCTCAGCCTGAGAAGCTTCCTGGGGTGACAACAACGTTAGGATCTGGCCTTTGATGGTGAACAAGAACCAGACACATTCGAAGCTGTAAATCTTTCACCTGGCAACTCCATGATTCAAGGATCAATCAGTGACTCCACTGGTTCGATATGGAGAAAATCGTAGCTCAAAGGTTTGCTTTCTGTGACTTTTCCCAGATAGTTGGTTTTCCTAATGCACTTCCTGATAGAGACATATGGGAAAATTTCCTCCCTGAATTTCACACAAAGAGTTGGGAGGTATCAACTGAGCATTTACTGGACTTTCATGAGGTTATTCATTGACTTAATATCATGCATGAAGATGTCCAGATTAAGCTCTTCAGGTATTCATTAAAGGGAGCTTCTCTTGATTGGTGTCGATCTCTTCCCACTGCAAGTATTCATTCTTTGACATATTTTCATACAACTTTCAATTCATTTTGTACAGATTACTATCCAGCTGATTATTTGTATGCAAACTGTTGTGAGGAGTTTTCTTTGCTTCATGAAGCCTTTGCTGGCCCTGAAGACCATGTCCATGATAAAGATTTTATTGTGGAGGAAAGCATTTTCCATGAAAAAATAGAGGTGTTGAATGATATTAATTGTGTTAGCCCTATAACGGAAGCATCTGACATTATTTCAGATGCACCTGTTCTTTTAGATGTTCATAACGATCAACATGCCTCTTGTGAAAATTATGAGTTTATAGAGTAGATGTGGTCTATAGTAGATGGCTCACCTGGGTATCGTGTTGAAGCAGATGTTCCTGGCAGCCCTTCTTATGATGACGAAGACCTCCCCGTTTTTAAAGAAGGGATGGTTGTGGAGGAGGATTTTTCTCTTTTCCTTCAAGAGGTTTCTCACGATATATTTTTGCCTGGGAATAAAGAGAAAAAGATTATGTGTGAGCAGCCAGAACCAACAGGTCCCACTATCCCTAAAACATAAATTTTTGACGGGATCGCTGTTCTGGAGGAGGATCATATCAATGAAGGACAACCCCTTTTTGATGTATATTATAGTGATGATGAGTAACAAGCTTATCCTACATTTGATCACTATAGAGATACTGAAGAGCCAGTCAACAAGCAGAACCACCCCACGGTCCCTATTTATGATGAATACGAATCAGACCTGGGGGAGAGCCAAGAAGAAGAGCAGAAAGAACCAGTGGAACAGGTGACTTCCTGCCCGGAGCCCGCCCATTCACCTATACAGACTCATGAAGTTCAACCCTGTAGGAGTAGCTGTGGAGCAGAGCAGGCCTGTTGCTACCCTTTTCACAAGGTTTTCCACTCATTCTATGATCCTGTCAGCGAGTACATGGAGTGGCATGTCCTTTATGCCTTGGAGCCGCCCTATTCCATATCAACTTCACCCTGTTAGGAGAAGTTGAAGAGTGTAGTTGTTCCGCTGTTACGGTTACACCATCTGTTGGTGATCATCGACATAAAGAAAGAGCTTCCCTTTAGGAAGTTACTTGATTGGCTATGGTGGAAGTCTGCTTTCACCTAGCTCCATGTAAAGTGTTTTATTAGTTTAGGATTGTATATAAATAAGCTCCTTTGAGCATGTATCTTTATTTTGTTGCTTTTATTTTTTGGCTTGTATTTTCAGCAGCGGGATGTTTTGAGCCTAACTCCATAGCCCAACAGCAAGGCACTGAAGTTGCAGAATGAGTTCTTAGAGCATCACAGGGACGAATGTATCCCCCATGGAGCCTAATGTTAGCGACAATTTTTGTCTTGGACACAAAGGTACCCAGGCCTGCAGGTAGCATGGGAAGCACTCGAGCGCAGCAAGGGAGAATCCCTTTTCCATTTGAAAGTCAAGCGAGCAGGCAAAGTGTGGGTTGTTAGCCGCCGAGATTCAACTACAAAGAAAATCAATGGTTATTGGGTTTTCGGGGCTGTCAAGTTGCCCGGGATTTAGCACGAAGGGTAGCGCCCATAGTTCAAGGCAAATCCGGGTCATCTGATCCAATTGGGACAGGTGGCGGCCAGTCGGCGTATCGGGGATCGATGTTTCGGGATACGAGGAGCCTCCCATTCTCTACAGCTGAAATCGCCGAAACGCCGGAAGCACCTTTGGAGCCGAGCCCACGGTACTAGCCCTAGGTCACATCAAGTCGAGCCTGTAAACGGGGGAAGCCCCCTTTATAATAGTGAATACTATCTGGGCCATTCATCTAAAGGACGTGCGGCGCACATCCGTGTCACATCGGCATTCAGGAGTTCGAGGGGTAAGCTCACCTCGTCATTTCACCTGTCGAAACCTCGAATCCCGAAACGCCAAAAGCGCCCAAGATTAGGCCCATGGTTTCGGCGCCTGGTCACATAGGAGCAGGCCTAAAGGAGGGGTGCTAATGTTTATCGTTTGGCAAGACGGGTCCCAAAAGCGCTAAGAGAGATCTTAGCCGTTCATCCTCGAGGAACACGTGGCACGCGATTAGGTTCTCATATCCCCGAAGCGCGAAGCATCGAAGATGTCTCGAACCCGGGCCTGCAGTATTGCCGAATCAGTTCAGAATCGTCAGATCAGTGGGGGGACGCGTGTCGATCGTT
This sequence comes from Picea sitchensis, assembly GCA_010110895.2. NCBI lineage: Eukaryota > Viridiplantae > Streptophyta > Pinopsida > Pinales > Pinaceae > Picea > Picea sitchensis. The sequence goes on along the minus strand of SNQJ01S0288755.1, from coordinate 5,728 downwards.
AGGACCTCCCGGCATTTCGCCCATCGCAATTTCGAAGAAAGAATACCCGCTCTTTCTTACCCACGAACCCTGAAACGCCGAAAGCACTCTAGAAATGGGGGTAAGGTCACGACCTGTGGTCACTCAAGAAATATGAAAGTGCTGTACGAAAGGGAGGCCAAAAGCGCCAAATTGAGTTTTAGAAAGGGAGCACTGTGTTCTCCAGACCCCGATTCGAAGAGATCTAAATCTCGGTACTTGCTGGGAATGAATGTAGAAGAGAGAGGGTGGTTGAAACCTCGCCTCACTCATTAATTACGAAGTATGGATGTTTCGGCTGAAAGTCTACCCGAGAAGGTCCCCTGTACTGGTTCTTTTCACAGAAGCCACGCCGAGTCCTTGACTCGCCAGGAAAGTCTACACACGTTAATTCATCATTTAAAGGCTCAACTACCTCCTGGCGCGAGCCATGCAGAATTAAGGTGGTGTATGACAGGGGAGTGCAGGCCATATTTGATTGAAGAGACTCCTCGCCCTGAAAGTCCAGTAGGCCTCTGTTAGGAAAAATGTTTGGGAATATATATACACTTAATTTTGATATTTTTTTTGGAGATGGATGGTGGAGCAAGGCTCCCGATTGTAAGATTTTGATGAAGCATTGGTCGCTCTCGTTAATGTATGAGGCATTTGAGATTTCTTACTTTATGGATGTCAGCCCCTTTTCCATCTCTTGTATACTATGTTAGAACAACTCAGAATTGGAGGATCCAGTTGAGTTGTAGTTGTTATAGGATGATGTAGGTTGGAATACTGTAACAGTTACATTGTTTCTAATCGGTTCCTGTTATTTTCGTAGCGCTAAATGACTTGGAATTGGAGGATCCAGTCGAGTCACTCTTCAGCTCCTTGAAGCTCCGGACCAAGAGGATCTTGGCTTCTGAGTTTTTCATCCTCAAGCTTCCGAAGTCCTGTCTCCCGAGGCAATCTTGTTCACCCTTCTCACAAGTCTTCCATCTACCACCTTTAATCCTCTTACTGACGGAAGTTGGATCAAGACCTCCCTTTCTTTCTACATACCAGGTCTGGTTTCCTGAGTTAAAGCCATATTTTCTTGAGTCTTTACCCATCCGATCACCCCATTAAACAAATCGTGACATAAAACTGATGGGGACCGGGCTCTGCTTTTGCAAGCAATCCAGGAGTGACTTCCGTCGTCAACAGGTGCCATGGCTAGAAGACTAAACCCATTGCATACCCTCCCAAACTATGATAGCATTATCCATGATATACAACCCATGATTAAAAATTGTCTTCTCAAAGAGAATGATCCTAATTCCTAAGATGAATTTGTTTGAATCTATGTACAACAAGTGCTTTGGATAGAATTTTGTATGATGTGTTAAGAAAAATGAAGGCTCTCCAAACGGTAATCAAATTTGGATCCCTTTCCTTTAAAATGAACTTGATGAACCTTATTAATCCTTGCTCCTAAAGAGCAGTTTCAAAGAGATTATATATATATATATATATATTGTGTGTGTGTGTGTGTGTGTGTGTGTGTGTGTGTATATAGTGTATATGTAAATATGTAATAGGTGAGGGATTATTTGTATATATGTAAGGGCGTGAGTTTCCATTCGCCTAAACCTGTGCGAGCAACCCTTTGTGGAAAGGAGTGTGAGTCACCCTTCACTTTGATAAGTGTGATAGTTCTTTAGAGGTGTTATGTGATTGATCACGTCCACTAGTATGACTTTATTCAACTAAAAAGGTTGTGATTTCGCTTGTTTAAAGAATGCAATCCCTTCATTTCAACCAATGTGACAACACTCATTTATAGTGGGTTAACCACACTCATTCCAAGTGGTGGGAGTCACGTTCACTAAAAACATTGGGAGTTAAGGTTTTTCCCACTTGTGCAATTTCCCTCATTCTAATAAATGCAATTATCCTTCATCTAGGGTGATATGAGAAGCCTTGATGAAGAGTGATGTGAGAAGGATTCACTAAAAACATTGGGAGTTAAGTTGTTTCCCACTTGTGCAATTTCCCTCATTATAATAAATGCAATTATCCTTCATCTAGGATGATATGAGAAGTCTTAATGAAGGGTGATGTGAGAAGGATTCAGGTGATTTTAACAAGGGGAAAAGGTATGACTTTATTATTGATTTGTGCTTCTAAAAAATAGTTTTGTCGTTGTCAGTTATGCATTGATTTCTCACCCAACAAGCCATCACCCAATACCTATAACACCACTACAATACCTATAAATTCCCCTTGACTCATGCATCTCGCCTCAATACCTATAAGCATACTTCAATTAAAAAAAACCCTTAATATGAAACAATATATTAACTTGATTTTTCTTAATTTTAAAACTCTCTTTATGAATGAAGGTAATAAAATGTTGGTCAACAAATAAAACTTGATAAAACTTGATTTAAAATTTGATAAAAAATGATTTGTCCAGTGCTATCATGAAATAATTTTGTCAATGAACCTACTTTCTCCCTTCTTCTCGCCTCCTCGTACATGTTGGACACTTTTTTATTTTTCTTAGTGTGAATTAATAACATCAACTTAAACCAACTTTATAAGAGGATCTTGTGGGCTATCTTTATAAGAGGATCTTGGGATAGCCCCGTTGGGTAGCCCACTTGGATGGATCCCCACTGCCAATATTTTGGCCCTCTATCACGAAGTCGTGGGTTCAACTCTTTAGGTTCACCAGATGTGTTCCTTTGGGTGGATTGTTGATGAAAGACTCTTAATATTCTTCTTAACAACATTTTAGGTTCACCAGATGTGTTCCTTTGGGTGGATTGTTGATGAAAGACTCTTAATATTCTTCTTAACAACATTTATTCTTGGTTTTTAGTTGAAACCACTTAGTAAAAATAGGGAAGCATTTATTATTCAGTTTCACGTAACTGAAAGAGAAATGGATTAAATATGTAGCCCGAGACAAATATTAAGCAGGGGCTTCATGCCCTCTCCTAGGCTGCCCGGTTGCCTATTGTTGATTGTAATCTCCTGGTTTGTTGATAATAAGAAAGCCTTTTGCCATTGGCCCGTGGATGCTTCCCCTTAGGGGGTTTTACCACGTAAATCGTTGTGTCTTCTGTGTAATTGCATATGTGTGTGTTTGTCTATTTGATTATATGTGTAATTAATCGTTGTGTCTTCTGTGTAATTGCATATGTGTGTGTTTGTCTATTTGATTATATGTGTAATTGCATATGTGTGTGTTTGTCTATTTGATTATATGTTGTGTTTTCAGATCTCTGTGAGTTAACGGCCCAACAAGTGGTATCAGATCTCGGGTAAGTATATTGCAGCAGAGGAAACAGGAAGCCGTAAAGGACAAGGTTGGTTGGAGGCCGCAAAGGATACTCTCCATCTTGTAGAGTTTACTTGAAGACTGCAACCGAGATATTGAAGGGATCTGTGAAGGCAAGAAGAAGGACGTGCAAACATTAAGATCAAGCGTCGAGCGTCCTTCCTATCAGGTCGCAGGTAGAGGTTGCTTCTGCCAAGTTCGTGGTCGTTGTCGACGAATCAAAGCTCGTTGGAGGTCTTGGCAGCATGTAGTTGATGATGGCCGAGTAAGTAGTACACTTCTTATTGAAGTACAAATCGTCAGAGCCTAGGTTGAAGAAGAGATCATCCTTTCTGTAGCGACTGCATGTGAAGATGGAAGGCCGCGCGAGGTGTGAGAGAACTTGGAGGTATCAAGGAGAGCTATCGTGCGCTGGAATAGATGCGTTTTGGTGCTGATGGTACCTTCTTGATCGCATTCTGGAAGAAGCTACATGTTGTCTCTTGTTTATCCACAGATGGTAGCCATAGAGCGGATCTGGTCAGATCTGGACTTTCTAGAGACAGTGGTGTGCATGGATTTGTTGGCCAGGCCATCCAGATTTGATCTGGTGGGGAACGTGTGAAGCGCACCTGAGGAAGATGGGTTTGAGGCGAAAATGAAAAGATGTTAGTGATACCTGCTGGAGAAGTGTGGATTTGATAACTGTTGGAGAAGCGTGAAACCAATTTGACGATCTCACAAATTAGCAGGCCCTGTGTTGAACTAATTTCCACATGGCAAAGAGGTCTGAAAGCAAAGGGGAACATAGACCTGCGTTCATGATTTACTTGTGCCCGTTGATCTGGAAATTGAGAGTAGAGGCCTGTGTATGATCGTCTGATTGAATGTATGAGGAAGAGCTGCATGTTAGAAAGAAAAAGGAGCATAGTGCTCATCACCGAGATACCTTGGGTATTGGAAAGTGACCCATTGTCATCTTATTGCAGAAGCCGTTGTTTTTCTGAACGAGGTCACACTATGCCGAGTCTAAAGTTGGAGAGCTCGGACCTTCGGATTGATTTCATAGCTTTTGTTGGACAACAACCAGTTCTGTTATGATAGCGGTCTGGTGGTTCTGTACGCAGAGCTTAACAAATTTTGCGAAGGAGTGTAAGACCATGAAAGTGCAGTGATGCATCCAGTGTCCATTCTAGATGGTGGCGAGGGAGTATGCAACCAAAGGTGAAGGAAGTCGACTGTTAGCCAATACCTTGTGAACGCCATTCAGAAGAGAATGGAGGAAGTTTGTGTGTAAAACTAAGGAGAGTGCAGCGTCGGTGATGATCAGTGTGTGCCCTCTGTTGTGGAGAAGCGACCTATTGAATGTCCCTGATTCATGGATTGTTTGTTGAGTGGGTGCAGCCAAAAGGCTTTAGAAAGGATTTTGCCCGAGAAGTATGTTAAAGAGGGGCCGACGGGAGGTCATTTGCAGGAACGAGCTGTCGAGAGACCCCGTGGATTCGATTTCATGACCTGCAACGATGAGCAACCAAGTAGGATGTTTGGATCTCAAAAGGTGCCTGCAGTTTCTTTTCACAGTGAAATCCATGGCTAGTGAAGGTGGATGGGAGCGTCCTCGCAAAACCAAATTTGCTGGTGGAGATATCAATGTTGTTGTAGCGTTTTGTTATGTTGTATAAGCCGTTGGAAGGAGACATCTAGAGTGCTACTAGTAACTTTTCTACTGGTGTATAGTTGTGAGTTGCTCCATATTTACCAAGAATCGAGCATCAACATGCTTTCTCAGGGCCTAGGGCATTTGAAATTCCACGAAGAGCCGACCTGGAAGAGGGAACTCTCTGGAGATTGGTTGTCGGTGGATTTTGGTGAGCATTGGAGAGATGCAAAGGTTCAAGATGGTGGAGGTTGTAGAGGTGAGGCCTGATCTGTTGGAGGCCACATAGAAGAAGGGGTTTGTGAATAGACTGGAGGAGCAATAGAATGTTTCATGGTTTCGTAGAAGGAAAATAAGTTGTATACGAGCCCTAGGGATATGAAATGGAGGACCGTTCAACGCTTTGTGGAGAATTATGAGGTAGTCGGATCTTCTGTCAAGGTAGAGATCGCCAAGGCTATAAGACGTCTCTATGCCCCTGATCTGAGGTCGGATGTGTTAGACGAATAAGTTGAGCTCGCGATTTGCTCCACGATTTTCTCCTTGATTTTCTCCATAATTTGCTCCACGATTTGCTCCTTTGATTGAGCAAATCGTTCCTTGATTGTTTAGTTAACTGGTTTCTTGTTTTCATCACCGAGTTAGACTGTTAGTCGCTTCATTATTTACGAAGCAATTCCTGCATGTAATTTCCTTTAAATATCAATTCAATAATGAGATCATAGCGTGGTGTTTTTGCATTCGGTTCCTGGCAATTCGTTTTCTGTTAT
>SNQJ01S0288753.1:0-10854 GCA_010110895.2 Picea sitchensis | reverse complement strand
CGTGACCACATTCATACCCAATGCACCCTTGCATTGATTTCAAGTTTGCCACACTTTATGACAAGCACTTTTCCATGGTGTGTTGGAGCTTAGCCAACCTCTTCACCATATGGCTTATTCATCTTCATTCATTATTGTAGTCAGAATGTGCTTCCTGCTATAGGTTGATCATAATCCCAAGTCGGCACATATGAAACTATAAGTTTCTCTTGAATGCACCCGAGTATTCTTTCTTCGTTAGTAACCAAGGTGCCCACACTCATGGCCACCCAAATTTGCTTTTCTTTGACACCCATACAATGTAAGTAAAATTTCAGAAGGTCCTCCTTCCTCAATGGAAGGTCCATTGTCTTCCCTCTATGCAAACATGCATTTCCTCGAAGCAATTCCATGCAATGTGCTAACTATGAGCATCTTTATTCCCATCGAACCAGTCCCCATGACCATAGTCTAACGCAGAGTGATAAACTCTATATTCCTTGACTAGCCTAGAGAAACTTCATTTCCTCTCCATGCGACCGAGAGATGTGACCTTGGATCTATTATTTTCAGGCACTATGATCCTGGCTTAATCCCTTGTCTGCAAATCAATGGTGTAGATCCATCTTCCCCCAAATCCAACAACGACAACGGATTGCAGAACCTCAACTAGCTCATAGTTTAACTCTCCTCCCAATCTCCACAATGAACATGGGTTGTCTGATCTACGATCGGATCCCAAACTCAAAACAAAGCTATGTTGAGTTTAAATTATGGTTACAGGTCTCGACGTTAACTAGTGTGCATATGCAATCTCTGCAATGATCGCGGGTCGTCGATCTTAGCCCTATATCGATTTTAAACCACATGATTTCCAGATAATAATAATTCCAACACAAAAGTGTTTGACAAAGAATTCCAAGCTTCAATTTGCTAAATTCAACCACATAACCCAATCATAGTACGAGTTTACGTGACATTAACGTGTGGGTTCCTTGCAGGTTCACCCCCAATCGTTCACAGATTGGCGGTTCACAGCGATTGCAGAACCCCAATATGCTTTCTCTTTAGTGGAGAGTTCAACCTCCACTATTTGAAAAGTGCTCACTCGACTCTTTTAATTGGGGTCGTTGATCCTCCACCCCATTGAGATCAACGGTGTTGGTTGATTGCGGACTGTGAACTAGTACGCTCGTTAATTTTACCCTAGCGTTCCGCAATGATCCCCGACCATCGATCTAACCAAAGGACTGGTACTGTTTGATTCGTTAACTCTAGTGTATATTGAAGTCGATCTGACGACTGAGATCGGTTTTCTCTCCGATGAACGGCTCACATTCATCTCCTCTGTCAGGTCCTTGATCAACCTGATTCGATAGGGGTTTTATTCCTGAATCATACTCTACTTAGGTATCCATGGCATACAACTGCCTTTCAAAATTTCGTGCATAACATTAAGGCAATAAAACATTTTCAGACATGTCCTAACATATCTTTATGCACTTTATCACATTATCCTTATTGTTTCCACGAGTGCAACACAAACGGATATCAATTGTTTCTACAACAATACAACCATCATCACTATGGTGTCAAAACCTTTTAATTTCATCAACATACTAAGTTTCTCATCCCAGAGAAAACATAATACTCAACAAGAAAACAATTGAGGGCTCTCCCCTTCTTCCAATTATTTCTACATCGCCTGGGACTTTTCAGCCCAGTTGGGTTATCTCTAAGGCCTCACTGCCTTTTATTAATCATGGCTTCAACCAAGCCTATTCATTATTTTAGCACCAGAAGTCACCTCTGGATTGGGACAGAGGTAAGCCTGATACCCATAAGTTTGTATGTCACAATGAATAAATTTAAGGGTGGTCAAATGGATGCAGACTTCAGGATTATATCTCTTTAACTCAGAAAACTGGGTTGGAATGCATAAGCAGGTGAGGTGTTGGTTTAACTTCAGTCAGTGAGTTGAGTATAGTGGTGAGTAGGGGGGAGAACTTAAGGAGAGTGAAAGGGTTTTCTATGGACATCCGGTCTTCCAACAGCATAAGGAGGAAAAGATCCAAATACAAGATCCTCTTGAATTCACAACTTTAGGAAACTGAACATGCTATAACAGTCCTGCAATCAAACATACATTACAATAAAGTCACAACAACTTGACTGGATCATCCATGCTCGAGCGTTCAGTATCAGAGGGAAAAGGGAACACAAGAAACTGAATAAAACTGGTTGCCATGTTACTGTGATCAAACCTACATCACAAAAACATAACTACCTTCAACTGGATCCTCCATGCCCAAGTGTTCTAACACAACTCTTACAGAGATATGAAAGGAAACTGACTTTCATTAAACAAGAAGTCTCAAATACATATATATAACTAGAGAACCATAATGTTTGTTAAAAATTTACAAATCGGGAGCTTAGCTCAACCATTGACCCTGACAAAATTGAGAACGACTCCTAAATACTCAAAACGCAACCACAACAACAATTTCAGGCCATTGCATTGAAGGCGTTATGTCTGCATGCCTCCTGGAAGACTGTGCATGCAGTCTCTAACTAGTCATGAACTTCAGTCAGACGTAATCGCGTTCCATAATGGGCCTGCTGATGAGTTGACTGGATGACAGTCCTTTCCTGGGATTTTCATTTATGGTGGAAATGATGTCCAACCACCACCAACTGCTTTAATAATTTCTTCCTCGAGATCAAGAAGGCCCAAGTCAGCTCTAAATTTGTAGGATGTGGAGGCCTCTTCTTCGTTGTTTGAGCTTGGTTGGATTGCCTGCAGGAGAGTCATACGGGCGAATGTGGACAAGGATCTAGCAGGGGCGATTGGTGCGATCGACGTGGAGACAAATGAGAGGCTGCGGGGATAGGGACAGTGGGGACAATCCACCAAGGTGGAGGTGAGAGGGAGTATGAGGGGAAGACACCTAGTCGGAGATGGTTGGCGGAAGTGAAATGGGATATGCCATAGAGGTGAGAGGAAGACACATGGCGGAAGGTGAGAGGATGAAGTGCGAAGGTGGGAAAGTGAGTGGAGGACAGGTGTCGGCAGGAGGGAAAATGTTAAGGGAGAGCGGTAAGCAGGCTATTCCGGAGGGGGAGGGGTGGTGGTAAGAAGTTTGGAGCGGGGGGGAGGGGTCCGAAATGAGGAGAACGCACCATGATAATGGGGGCCTACGCGGGGAAACCACTTTTCTGGACCCCCCCCCCTTCGCTAAAGGAAGAATGCCCGGGGGGGTTCGATATGGGCCACACAACGTAGATCTGGGCGGCTGATCTTAGCTGCCCAGATCTACGCGCCAATTAGCACAATCATGCCCAGGCCAAAAAACTTAGGATAACATGGTTTAGTGGGTTTTTTGCCCCTTTTCTTCGCTTCTTTCACCAAGGGGTCAACTTCTCAGGAAAAACACCCCTTTACAAATTAATGTGATAACATTAGGCTCCATGGGGGATGGCTTGCTCCCTGTGAGATGCCAAGAACTCTTCTGCGGCTCCAGTGCCTTATTGTTGGGTTAGGAGTCACCTAAGAAACTGAAAACAAAAGAAAAACAATATTTACAAAGACATGGGAGCCATCCATGGCTCAAATGAAGAACTTCTTGAGAAAATGCCCATTTACAGGGCCACCAAAAACTTGATTGCCCTCTAAATTCTGCAACCTGTATGTATTATTTGGATATATCTCAGAGATCTTTAAGGGCCCAACTCACAAGACTTCAAACTTGATGTGTTTTCCTCTGTCCTGCTTTAGCGCATCCCATTTGAGTATTAGATCTCCCAGCTGGAAATCCTCCTTATTGTTCTTCCTGTCAAAGGCCCGCTTGATTCTCTGCTGATGGTCATGCGCTCTGTCTATCATATTTTCTCTGGTCTGTTGCACTTCTACCAGCTGATGTATCCTTCTGATCATATCATCAGGCTATTCTTGGCAATCTTGGAAGAATTTTTCCACAGGCAGGGCGAGTTGAGAAGGGAAAATGGATTCAACTCCATACACAAGCTGAAAAGGAGAGACACCCAAAGACCTCTTTGTTGTCACCCTGTTGGCCCACAGAGCGAATTTGAGCTTTGAATCCCACGCCTTCTTATTATCCTCTAACAATCTTTTGATGATCTTGATCAAGCTTTTGTTAGAGGACTCTGCCAGTCCATTCCATTGTGGATAGTAAGGGGTAGAGTGGATCAATGAAATTTCAAACTGCTCACAAAACTTAATCAATGGTTTGGCCTTGAAGGATGCAACGTTATCAGTGATGATTCTGTTCGAACAACCAAACCTTGCCATAATATCTTCAAGAAAACCAATGATGACTTTGTGATAAGCGCTCCTTGTGGGGATAACTTCTATCCACTTGGTGAAATAATCTGTGGCAGTGAAGATCCACCTGTGCTGACCACTTGAAGCAGGATGAATTTCCCCAATAAAGTCTAGGCCCCACTGCTGAAAGGGTCTTGAGGCTACTATAGCTACTACATGCTTCAAAGGAAGAGATTTGAGCTGTTGCTTCCCAGAAAATTTATGACATTTGATACAAGCTCTGACCTTTGCACAGACATCAGTGAATAGAGTAGGCCAGTAGTAACCAACCCTAAGAATTTTATAGGCTGCAGTTCTCCAGAAATGATGTCCCCCACATAGACTGCTATGGAAATCGAACATAATCCTTTCGGCCTCCTGTGGGTCTAAACATCTGAGAATCACACCTAGAGGGTCCTTCCAATACAAGACCTGGTCAATAATGCAATATCTAATTTCTTTGAGCTTTAAATCTCTTGCCTTGATTTTTCCCATGCTATCAGGGGGCTTTAGCTCTCGCAGAAAAAATATAATGTCTTTGTACCAAATTTATTCTGCCAATGAAGGGTTGTCCTGAGAATTTTTATCAAACAATCCGGCTTGCTGATTTTCTGAGCAAGCATTGATGAAGTCAACCCCCAAAGATTTACAATTAGATTCAACCAATAGCTTGGCTAAACCTTGACCTTTAACTAGCTTGGTGGGATTTATTTTGAGATCAAACTCAAGGATTTTGGCAATCCATTTGCTCCTTCTCCCGTCTATGTCTAGCTGAATAAGAATGTCCTTCACATAAGCTGAAGGGACATATGCAATGATTTTTGAATGCAGAACATAGACTTTGAAATATTTGAGAGCTTTCACTAAGGAATAGGCATGTTTCTCCATGATGTCATATTTTACCTTGACGTCCCTCAATGCTTTGCTAAAAAAGGAAATAGGTTGCTCCAACCCTTCAACATTTTTCTGCAACAAAACCGCTACCACTGTATCAAAAGAAGCAAAGGAAAAAATCAGAAAATCCTTGGAATAATTGGGACTGATTAGCACAGGTGCTTCAATCAATGCCTTTTTAATTTGGTCAAAGGACTTTCTGGGCTCAACAGTCCACTTTACTTCATTCCCCTTCCTGAGCATGGCCGTGATATGCTTCACCAAATCAACAAAATTTGAAACAAACCTTCTTAAAAAATTAATTTTTCCCAGGAAAGACTAAACTTCCTTCCTAGATCTGAGAAGTGACAAGGTTTGAATAGATTTTACCCTACTTGAATCAATTCTGACCCCATCAGCTGATACTATATGCCCCAACAATTTCCCCCCTTGCATGGAAAACAATGATTTTTTGGGATTTAGGGAGAGACCAAATCGTTTGCATTTCAAGAATACCTTTCTTAGATGTTGACAATGCTCTTTATCAGATCTGGAAAACACAATTATGTCATCCAGATATATGACCACAAATTTATCTTTTCCCCCAATGAAGGATATGTCCATGGCTCGCTGAAAGGTTTCCCCTGTGTTCATCAATCCAAAGGGTATTTTGGCATACATGAATGTGCCCCAAGGGGTGGTGAAGGTTGTGTTTTCTCTGTCTTCAGGCAGGAAGAAGATCTGATTGTAGTCGGAAAAGCCATCAATAATGGAAATCCTGGATGCCCCTGTTACCCTTTGCAATATGTGTTCCATCTTTGGCAAAGGGTAGTTGTCCTTCTTTGAGCTCCTGTTCAGGTTTATGAAATCGACACAAAGTCTGATTTCTCCATTCTTTTTCCTTACCAGGACCAGGTTGTCCATCCATTCAAAATATCTCAAGGGGACAATGATTTGGGCGTCCAACAACTTCTTTACCTCCCTTTCCATAATAGGCAACAACATAGGATTTATTTGTCTTAATTTCTACCTAAATGGCTTGACCTCTTCTTTCAATGGGATCTTGTGTTCAATGACACTGGTGTCATATGTTCCGAGGTCTTCGCATGTCCAAGCAAACACATTAACAAATTCTTTTAATAACTCAAGATATTCGGCCCTCTGCTCTCTTGGCAGATCGCTTGATAATTTGACAAATCTTAGATCCTGCTCTGTCCCGATATTGCACTCAGCCACATCAACATCATCATTTGGGATTTTACCCTTTACTACCACATCATTCCTGTCAAAAATCCTTTCCAAAGGAACTAGTCCCTTTGGGATGTGATTACTGGGTAGTTGGACAATGTGATGATTAACAATCTTTTTAAGGAAACATCAGAATGAGGCTCTATTTCAGAGTCAGGATCTTGATCAATGTGCAATGCAGAAAACTCCTCAACAGTTTCCAGGAATCTTTTGATTTCAAGATCATCCTCAAACACTTTCCAGTGCTTGACATTGTCAGGTATAGAGGGTCTATATTTCACTTCTACATCATGCCTGAGTTTAGGTGGCAGAGGGAGTTTGAAATTGCTTGCTGAAATGGCCAGAGAATTGACCATGACATTCTTTTTCCTTGGAATAAAAGAAATGTTGAAAGCCGAGAAAAAACTGTGAGTGAGGTCCCATACTTCATTTCTGTAACTTCTGAGCCAAGGGTGTTTGGCCTAATAAATATTTCTGATATGTTGGACAATCAACTCAACATCTCCAAACACTGATATCTCTTCAATTCCCATGTCTTTTGCAGCCCTCAAACCCAAAACGAGAGCTTCATACTCTGCCACATTATTGGTAATTTCAAATTCTAATTTGTATGACAGAGATATGGTTTCCTGAGCAGGGGAAACAAAAACTATTCCAGCACTAGCACCTTCTCTAGAAGAAGCTCCATCAAAAAACATTTTCCAAACAGAGGTAATTGGGGGAGAATCTTCACAAGGAGTAATGGACTTTCTGATCTCAAGAGGAGGTTCAGGGGCATCAGTGAGCTGCAACAAGCTAGATCCCAAATCAGTACCAAGGGAAAATATAGGATGATTGGTGGGTTTTGCTTCATCAATGATAACGTAGGTCAATTGATCTTCTCTGTACAGTCTTCTATGCTCCCCTCCAAACACGGGAATGGTAACATATGTGAGGTCTATCTGCAAGGTTCCCCCAAGTTTTTTTTATCTAAGATCTTGACAAGAGCATGCCGAACCTGGGAGGAACATCTGCCACCATGACATCTATGAACACACTCTTCATGGGTAGCTGAAACAAGGTCACAACTAAATCTTTGATGACCCCAATACATTGCACTCTCCTTGAATCAAAAGAATACAAATCATGATAATCTTTTGTGATTTCTAATCCAAGTTCTTCCATGACAGTTTTGGGCATGAGATTATGAGACACCCCTGAGTCCAACAAACAATTATGCAACACCTTATCATGTATGTTCAATGATGTATAGAAGGGAGGGGATGAATCATCTCTATCTTCTACCATAGGACCTAAGATGACTGCTGCCTTTTCGTATTGGAGGTTTACTGAGTCTGTGGAATGACAGGGTGGTTCGGGCTGCAACAGCTTAGAGAGGAACCTTTTTAAGTTTTTTTGCTTGACTAGCTCTGAAAGGGGGATGGGGATTCTGATCTTCTGAATTTCATGCTCAAAGCTAAAGGAGGGAGGGGGATTCAGAATCTCTCTTACCTCTGGGATAAGGTCTTTGGCTATTGGTGGAGGATTCTGAGCTTTCTTTTCTTTGTTGTTGTTTGTTGTGTCTTTAACAGGCCTCTCTTCTCTGGAGGGCTGATCGGGGATGTCAGACTTCCCTTCCTTCTTCTTGGACCAGAGGTTGTATTTATTGGGACTATTACTGGTCTTTTCCCCCTTTCTTAGCTCATTTATTTGACTGTTCATGAGGGACTCCTCGTAGGTAGATTGAGTTAAATGGGGAAAAGAGGAGTTGTCCTTGATAAAATGAATTTCAGGGTCAAGCTCCTCTTCTTCCCTCTCTTCATCAATAACAAGGTTGTTTTGAAGGGGGGTTTGAATTTTCTGATCATTCCTATCTCTGTCCTTGTGTTCCCTTGACATAATTTGAGGAGCATTGTTGTTTGGCCTCCTAAAGTTGCCTATGTTATCAGCATTTGGGAAATTATTGTAGCCTTGCTTCCCCTCGAATTTCATCTTCTCCATTTCTGCAGATAGGGACTTCACCATCTTGGTCAATTTGTCTACTTGATTTTGAGATGCAGAAGAACCATAGGTTGAGGCCTCAACTCTTCCTCTTCCCTTGTCTTTGTCAGATTTTCTTCTGAGCCTGTCAACTGCCAACACATTGGATTCTACTTCTAGGGTTGCATCTTGCATATTAGCCAAGGAAGTAGCTCTTCTCTCTCTGAGCAAGAGGCAAAAATCGGGGTCAAAAGCACTAGCATAAGTGATTTTTCCAGAGGCTTCTGTGGGTTTTATCTCAGCAGGGATCTTATTGTACATCTTAATTAATCTTTTGGAGAAGTCAGAGGCAAATTATCCCTCTTTTCTTTTCAGGGACCTGAATTCTGTGATATAATACATAAAATATTTTTTATCCCCCCACTGCCTCAAGAAAACATCATCTAGAGCTTCAATCCCAGCAATAGATCTAGGAGTCAAGCCCCTGAACCATTTCCTAACCTCACCATCAAGGCTCTGAACAAAGACTCTCATCCAGACATCTTCGTTTTCAATATTCAGAGTGTCTACATAACTGTAGAAGGCAGCGAGGTGCTCTTCAATAGTTATGTCTTCCTCTCTAGTGAACTTAGGCATGTATTTTAGGTAGTCTCCAACAGGGATAGCATTCATGGGCTGAGGTAGTACTAGGGGGCATATCTTGCAGCCACTATGGCATCCATTCGGTTTCTAGGGGGATTAGAACCTACCATAGGGATGATCGGTGGAGGAGAATTAGGAGGAGATGGGGTTAAAATAGGGGATACTGGAACTGAGCTTCCTGGGGGAAAGAGAAACAACAGAGGATTTGAAGTAAAAGTCACAGGGCTGGGGGGAGTACAGGCTTCTCTTTCTTCCAAATCAATAATTTTAATAGGAGGGGTGGTAAATCCTGGGGTGGGAAAATCTTCTGAGGTTTTGGGTCTACACCACTGTACTACTTCTGGTGAAAGAGGAGTGACAAGGATTTCTCCCTCCAATCCCAGACCAGGAGGGGAAAACTCAGCAGGAACACTCCCAAAATTTAAAGTTCGGGAAACTCCAACAGAAGGTATAGTAGGAAAATGATGAGCAAATATCAGAGTCTCTACAAGAGGACAATGAGGATCATCAGAAATACCTGGTTCAGTAGCAGAAACTCCTCGTTGAGGGGCATTTCCCTTTTTGATGAGTTTCTCTGGGTCAGCTTCTGGTGTTGCTAAAGGCAGTTGTGGAGTAGACCTCGTGTGTCTGCCTTTGGAAGCCACAACTGAAACAATGGATTCACCACAGTGGAGTTTTCACAATGGAGCCGTTAGGTGCATAGTTGCAATATTTGATGTACTAAGCTCTGATGCACCTTCAGAACTAGTAAACTTTGTCGTTCAATCCCAAGGAAAATCTTCAACTTCATCCCCGACAACGGCTCCAGAAATGTTAGAACCAAAAGTCACCTATGGATTGCGACAGAGGTAAGCCTGATACCCATTAGTTTGTATGTCACAATGAATAAATTTAAGGGTGGTCAAATGGATGCAGACTTCAAGATTATATCGCTTTAACTTGAAAAACTGGGTTGGAATGCATAAGCAGGTGAGGTCTTGGTCTAACTTCAGTCAGTGAGTTGAGTGTCGTGGTGAGTAGGGGGAAGAAATTGAGGAGAGTGAAAGAGTCTACTATGGACATCCGGTCTTCCAGTAGCCTAAGGAGGAAAATCTCCAAATACAAGATCCTCTTGAATTCACAACTTCAGGAAAATGAACACGCTATAACAATACTGCAATCAAACATACATTACAATAAAGTCACAACAACCTGACTGGATCATCTATGCCCGAACGTTCAGTGTCAGAGGGAAAAGGGAACACAAGAAACTGAATAAAATTGGTTGCCATGTTACTGTGATCAAACCTACATCACAAAAACATAACTACCCTCGACTAGATCCTCCATTCCCGAGTGTTCTAACACAATTGTTACAGAGATATGAAAGGAAATTGACTTTCATTAAACAAGAAGTCTCAAATACATATATTTAACCAGAGAACCATAATGTTTGTTAAACCTTTACAAATCGGGAGCTTAGCTCAACCATCAACCCTGAAAAAATTGAGAACGACTCCTAAATACTCAAAACGAAACCACAACAACAAGTTTGAGCCATTGCATTGAAGGCATTACATCTGAATTTTGAACCCAACGTACCTTGATCCGTCTACTAAATATCCTCCAAGCCGTTCCTTCTGAAACGTTGTAGAAAAAAAGTTATAGCGAAAATTCCACGATGTCTCAGATGTAGTAGCGAAACCCCAAGACCTTGAGCTCTGATTCCATATGTTAAGAACCAAACATCAATATAGCATAGAAAAACCTCAAGAAAAGTACTCAACGCCTTGAAAAAGAGATAATTTCAGATAATAAGCCTCTTCGAGGGGGAAACCTCCTTTTACCCC
>SNQJ01S0288752.1:0-10854 GCA_010110895.2 Picea sitchensis | reverse complement strand
AGAAAGTTACAGTGTGTGTGTTGTAGGTTGTATCCCTTCATTTTGTTGGATAATAAAAGGAAGGACCTGAAAATTTCTCTGGTGGACATAGCCCACATCGGGTGAATAATGTATATCTGTGTCTATTGCATTATGTATCTTTTGTGTTTCATTTCCGCATTTTATTTTATTTTATTGCTCCGCGATCCTGTTTTTCTAATAGAGTTATTTCCAAAATGTCTTCCCAAAAAGGGGTTGAGTGGCCATCCTAAATTTCCCCAAAAATGTGTTGTTGGATAAGGTATATGTTTTTCCAGGTTGCACTCTAAATGAGGGAACTTGAGTGTGCTTTTGACATTCGGATGAGCTCATAGGGGCCGATGTGATCTACATTTTTATGTTTCCATAGGCTGATCCATAGTTTTCCCTTGTTTTGAATCCAATGCCACCAGGTTTTGGCTCCCAGGGTGCTACTTAAGATTTTAAGATCTCTTAGCTTGAGGCCTCCTTTTATTTTTGGTAGAAATATAGTGTTCCATGAAACCAAGGCCCATTTCTTTTCCAATTGAGCTCCCTACCATAGGAAATTCCTTTGGATTACTCTGACCGCTTTTAGAATTCTTTTGTGGGTGGCTAGGATTGAAAAGATACATAGAGGGATTGACTAGAGGAAATATTTAAGCAATACAAGTTGGCCAACAATATTTTAGGGATGTAAGGTCTACCTAGAGAGTCTTTTGTTGAGCCATGACAATAGGTATTCCCATGAGCTATTGTGCACTACTAAGGTGAGTAGGGGGGAGGGGGGGTGAGGTATTTGGACAGAAGGTATCTCCTTGAATAGCCAAGAATGTGGGAGATGTGGAACTGGACTGAGAGTGGGGTGTTGAAGTAGAAGATTTGGGACTTATAAGATCAATCGAGGTTCTCGAAGCTTCCATGAAATCATCGATAATTTTTTTGAAGGCTCTTGCTTCCTTCACAGAGGGAACACCCATCAACATGGTGTCATCAACAAATTGGTTGTGGGATAAGGGGGGAACCATAGTGATGAAGATTAAAAACTTGAATATTTTGAATAATGATGGTGGTTTTAAGGATGCAACATAGCCCTTTATCCATGAGAACAAACAAGAAGGGGGAGAGAGGGGATCTTCATGTATGATGCCAAAGGAGGGATGAAAATAAGAATATGGTGCACCGTCTACTAGGAGAGAGGAGAATTAAAAGTATATAAGGGCCATGATCCATTATAGATCCATTTAACCTACTCTAGATGAAAACCAAAATCCAAGAGGATTTCCCAGATTTATTGCCAACTAAGCTTGTCAAAAGATTTGGACATGTCCAATTAATGAGTATACTAGGGGTTTTGGTGGTTTATAGGGTGTGATCTACCTCATGGGCTAAGATGATGTTGTCTAAGATTTGGAGACCTTCTAGATAAATTGATTGTTCAAGGGAAATTAGGTGGGGTAGAAGGGGTTTAAGGCGGAGGGAAATGACTTTGGAGATTATCTTATATATGATATTGCATAGGGCTATGGGGAAAAATTAAATGGGGTTCGACACCTTTTCTTCTTTGGGGATAAGAGAAAGGAAGGTTGCATTTAATGTTGGGATAACACTGAAGATTCTGTTCCCACAAACACACATGTTATGTCACAAGTTCACTAAGTGAAGACACCATGCATACATAAAACTTTATCACTTGCCGACAATGATGGAAAAAATATGAGGTGAATCCATCATGTCTTAGAGTCTTGCCTAGGGCTAGACTAAAGTTGAAATATTCAACTTCTTATAGAGTAATGGGGCGCATAAGGTTGGAATTGTTTTCCTCCGAGACCATATCGAGGATTTTTTGAGTGATAGAATGAATGACATGCATTCTTTCAGGATAATATCTAGAGAGTAAATCTTGAAAAAAAAAATGTTATCTCATGTTCAATATCATTATGGGAGATGAGCTTGTTACCTTGGCAAAATGTGATATGGGTGATGCAGTTGGAATGGCATCGTTGGATCATGGAGAAGTAGAAAATTTTGGAGTTGCATTCCCCTCCCTTGAGCCATTGGAACCAAGATTTTTATCTCCATAACATTTCCTATTGTTTTTGTATCTCTTCTAGTTGTGTTGCAAGAACCTTCTTTTGTTGTGCAAGGTCTTTCATTCTACCATGAAGGATGATCTTTTATTGAAGCTCTTCCATTTTGGATTCCATAATTTTTTATGTCTGAAATATGTTCCCGAAGGCTAGTATTTTCCATGATTTGATTCTTTTTTTGAGGATATTTAGGCACTGCTAAAAATGATACATAAGGGAACAAAAGTCTATCTGGGAGTCATTCCACCATACTTTGACATTTTTGAGGAAGTCTAGGTGGGAAAGCCAAAAAATTTCGAACCTTATGGGTCTTCGGTAGGCCCTGCTGAGAATGTCTAGGGAGAGGAAAATCGGCCAATGATCCAAACTTGTAATAGGAAGAATTGTGGTTTCCATGTGCATCTTTTTATAGCACAGGTTGTAGGTTGGTAAAATCCCGACCCAACCACAAAATCAAGTGCTACAACTAGGGAACACTACACCCAATGTCACCTCGATGTAGGGCACGCCCTTCAAGGGTGACTATGTCACTCTAGGGAGGTTATCCCAATGACCCCAGGGGGAATGAGATGGAGATGGATGGAGATGAAAGTGAAGCCCATAGAAGTCAAGTCCAAGTGGACTGAAATGGAAAAGGAGATGTCTTGTAAACCCAACAAATGTTTCCTTCATATATGTAATGCTTCTCTGGATGATTGTACCTACCCGAGACATAAAGAAAGACACCTTGCAATGATAAAGGTTAATATGGATCAGAAAGTTAAGCTTGATGTCCTTAATTTGCAGCAATAGATAACAATTTATATCAGCAAATAAAGCATCTAAATCATCATGTAAAAGCATGAGGCTATCCAACATTATTATCAATGAATTTGGCAATCAATCATGACTTAAATATAGCACTTTGAGAATGAATAAAGCAAGTTGTTATAAAAGTGATTTTCGGCATTAAATTATCAGCCTTATGGCTGTAGCATTTAATGGCATGCAGAAGAAAAATTAACCATGGAAAAGTGCCAAGAACTAGCATAAAAGGTACGCCCTAGTTAGTAGACTAGGTGAGTGAAGTTAGAGAGAATTCTTAGAGTTAGTTTGTGAGATAAGAGGGAGTTAGCAACTATGGTTATGCAACCCTAATGGCTGTAGGTTAATGTTTATAACAACAATCAAAGTAGTGGGAGAAGAGGGATGCCTCAATGAGGCAAGAAAGATCAAGGCTCAAGGAACAATTCTCCAAAAGGATAAACTTGAAACTAGAAAAAATCACTCTTCCCAAGGCAACGATTTTATATCTCCAATGCAATAAAAAATGACTAGTGACTTTAAATATTGGGTTAATGGAGTCAAGTAAAGGAACTAGAGATGCTACTTCCTTGGGGGTGTAAACCCTCTTACTCCCCAAGGCAAGTATCTCTAGTTAGGGTTTGAAAATGAGGGGTGTAAATCCTCTTACTTCCTCAAACAAACCCTTGCAACATCAATAAACTTCAAGCAATAAATGATGAAGAATAGAGTGGGGGTGTAAATGCTCTTACTTCCCACTTAGCTCCTAGAACAATAATCCTTTACTTGAAACAAATGATAGCATAAGAGTAAAAACCATACCAAATCAAGAAGATGCTAAGATAATCCACTATAAAAGATAGAAACCATTCATCCAAGGCTAGTACCTCACTTTTCCAGCAACCATTCACCAAAGATAGCCATAAACAAGTGCACAAGAGACAAATATGCCAAGTGTAGCAAAAATTTCAGATCAAGTCTTCTCACATGATGGAGAGTTGTGTTATAATGAGATCTTATGATCTCGTATTTATACAAAATGTCACCAAGGTGACTTGTCCACATATTTAGGGGTAAACCACAAGAATAGGGGTCAACAACCCTAATATTTCCCCCTTTAAAAAATAAATAAAATCCTAATTTACATGGACGTCACCCCTTTAGTGGACGTTTTACCACTTGGAACAAGTCGTTGATGTTGGAGAAGTAATGATAAGCCTCCAAAGGCCACATGTCAATCGTCTAGGAAATCGCCTCATGGTCAAGGCCTCATCCTCCTCAAAACTTCCACGTGTCAATGAGTGGTAACACCACCAACAAACCCTAGCCTCCAAATATGATGTAAAGCTCAAAAAGCAAATGTTTTTCCCCTCTTGGGAAAATTGTTTGGCATGTGAAGGTTGGGCTAAGTCTTCCATGTCATATTCTAGGTCTCCAATATGTTTTCTCAGTGATCTTGCATGTGGACCCTTAGTATCGAACCTGTGAGCTTGCAGCCCCATGGAAGCCCAAGCTAGGCTTGTTCTTCCAAAATTTTCCACCAACTAGGTCCCGCAAAGACAAATGAGCACGCCCTCCAAGGATCTCAAGCCATAACATCATGATAAGTGAATTCAATCAATAAATGAGCCAACTAAGCATGTGCATCAAAGATCATTATATCAAACAATTAACTACTCAAAGACATTATATGACTTGTCAATCTTGAATATGGGAGGGTTGACGAGGTGTTTTATTGGGTAGATATTTCCCTAGATCAAGGAGAGTTTCCAAGAGATCCCTCTCTAAGCCATGTAAAGTGGGTGAAGCCGTTAGGGTCGAGACTCAATGGGCATAAGGATCATGACATACAAGAGGGTGTGTGGTACCTTCATCTGCAATGCACTTTTTCCAAGCCCATTATTTTCCATTCTTTTATTATTTCATAAATTTAAGGAAAGGTTGAAGGTCACTACCCTGGAGTGGTGTCCAGATAATGGCCATGTCACCCACAAACACCTAGTGGAAATGAGAAGGTTGGCTCATGATGAGACCCCCTTTCTCTCAGCCATGCACCTAAGAGCCATTACCCTGGTTTGGTGACCAGATGATGGCAATGTCATACCACTAGATATTCATGGATGCGATAGGTCAGCTCGTAATGAGGTCTCCTATCCTTCTACTAACCTTTTAAGAATTATTTATTATATTATGGGTCCCCCTTTACTTAAAGATAAGTGTTTCACTTCTTTCTTGGGTGATCCCTGGGTGAACCATCTAGAAGGTCCATACAAGTATTTTATCTTTTACCCAACATCAATCCCTCTAGGCCTTCAGCCTCTTCTTCCCAAAGAATTAGGGAAAACCCCTTCTTGGGTCAATACACCCTAAAATCCCAAGAGATAAGGAAATGGGGGGGGGGATAATGATGGAAAGTGGTAAGTATGGTCTAGAATGGTACGATGGCTCTTCAAGGGAGTTCCTAGTAGTAAAACCATCCCCAAGGAAGACCACTTACTAGGGCACAATGTCAACCACCAAGATGAAACAGGGAAAAAGGCATAATTTCCAAGCATATATCATGAAATCTAGATCAATCTAAGATACAACATATTGAAATGGCTTAAATATTGAAATGAAGCTCACCATAATACTGACTTCTACCTCATGGAGCAAGGCCCACTTCCTTCCAAAAGCAAGTTGATGTGGTGGATGCCATATGGAAATCTATGACCATGTGTGGTGGTGAGGAGGTCTCCACAAATGCAAAAGGATACTATTGGTCATGTAGTCTCTCAGCACTCCATATCTACAACTTGAGGGCCTCAAGACATAATCTCCTTAGTTATCCACAAAATGGGGATAAGATTTGGCTCCTACTTGGGGACATGTGCTCGTCGTAGAGTGCATGAGAACCACAACATCTCTTGGTAGACCTGTGCCTTCCAAAAACTCAAACAAAGGGATCAGAGCATCTAGGGTGGTTTTATCACTTTTCATCCATATACATATAAATTCAAAATGAAAACTAAACTAGAAAAGAAAAATTTTGACATTTTTCAAAAATTTCTAAGATAAGCATGAAGTCAATATGCAAGTAGAGAAAAATAAAAATGAAATGCATCTAAACTAATATGAGCAATCAAGATGCAGATGAAAGGAATCAAAATGACCTACCTACTTAGTTGGGGCCTTGGGTCCCTGAATATCGAGTGATGGGTGGTGTCAAGTGAAGCCATACAACCAGTGCAACCAACCGATCATCTCATCAAAGTATCTTCCCATGTGCTTAATCATATAATACAATAAAAATGAGTCAAGCACATTATAATCATGAGTATAAATACACATATAATCGATCATGAAATAAAACTCATGGAGATGGGTGGGAGGGAGAAAATCATGTTGGAATGAATTTCCACCACTATGATCATACAAAGAGTCATGCCTAAAGTGATAGCCACAAGATTGATAAATCCATATCTGAAGGGGGATATTGTATCTAGATGACGACTTGTCTTCATCTTTGTTCATCAAATCACTATTCCCTAAAGGTTGAGAAAGGACAAGAGATCCCAAGAAACCCCTATGTTTTCCCAAACAAGAGGAAACAGGGTAAGGCACGTCCTTAGAGAATAAATCCTTCATCAGCTTTGGGAAACGTCTCTTATTTTTCTTTAAATCCTTGTCCAAAGTATCAATATGATAGTACTTACGTTTAGTAGTGTGGAACTTGGAATGCCCTAGGCTATCCATGACTTGGTGTTTATCAAAATCTGAGCATAATGGTTGAAGTCCTCGTAGAACAAATTTGCATCCTCAAAAGGGTGTGCATCAAGGGATGAATGAAAATCACTCTGAGTATGATGCGACAATTCATCCTCGAAGGGGATGAACAAATCTATAACCATATCATCACCAGGATGCCAAATGTATGGACCATCCAGTTGTAAAAAGAGATCCTCTGGAAACATGCTTGTGTCCTTTATCTTAGAGTGGTCTTCAATGTCGTAGATGGGATTTCCATCAAATATGTAACAAATCATGTCCCATCTATGCTTCCCAATATGTATGAAATCATCAATATGGTCGTCAACTATATTCATGATTTAATATGCATCATAGAAGCCAATTACTTCTTCACAATACTGGACAAATTCATTTTCTTCAAAAAGGACAGTAGATAACAATGTCTCATTCATGCCTTCTGCAAGAGAAACTTCATCAATATCCTTTTGATAGTTTTCTTCATTTCCAGAGTCATGGAACAAAGCATCATCAAAGTTTTCAAAATAATTGTAACTCATCATGTTATCTTCTTGATGTGTAGGAGGAGAAGAGGTCTAGAAGTCCTCATCAAGTGGAAGGGAAGATACTTCATCTTCATATGCATGAGGAGAACAAGCCTGAATGATATCATGTTTGTCAAGGGGGAGAAAGGATACCATTGTCTCTTCATCGGGGTGTTGTATTTCATCGAGGTCTTCATCATTGAAATCTTCCTGAAAACTTTCTTCATGAATATGCTCTTCAACCAAGTATTCATCATCTTCAATAGGTTCAAAGAACTCACCATCTTTATCTTGATCTAGAACAAGTTCATATAGTTCATCAGGCATGAAGAGTGGTTCATCATCACTTGGGAATCTTTCTTGGTATCCATACTTCTCAGTCAGAGCATCATATAATGAATATGTTCCAAAATATACAATGACCACTTCCCAGGCTAAATTTTGGGTAGGCATTTCTCATAATCTTCTATGATGGCGTCAATCTCCTCTTTTCTTTGCTGACAAAATTAACCAGAAAGTCCTTATCAGGGAAAATTTCTATCAGTTGTTCACAAAATTATGAATCTTCATCTTTTCTTTCCTTGAGATGCTCAAAATTTTCCTCATTGGTTTTATCAACTTCTTGTTTTTCAACTGTCATTTCAACAAACTCTAGAAGAAGTGTTTCTCTCAAACCTTCAATAGGGTCAAGGTCAAAACCTTCTCTTGAAAAAGTGTCCTCCAAGTCTTGAATTGTATCTTTAAGACTTTGATTTTCCGGTCCCCAATGTTTAACGAACTCACCAATGAGGATCGTCAAAGAAGATATACTTCTTGGATTGCAAGAATTATTGATCCAATCCCTCTGTTCATTTCCCAAGGACAATAGGAATAGTCGTAGGCATACATCTTCGTGTAGTACATTTGCATAGTATATGCATCTGGTAAACTCAACAATGTGTTCCACGACCAAAAATTGATTACCATCAAACTTTGGGAGGACATCGAATTGGTTTATCGGGAACTTGTTTGTGTATCCGTCAATATCTTCAAGATCCTATTCTTTATATGCTTCAAGGAAGCGCCATAGAGCCATGTTTCCATTACTTAGGGAAATACCTTGGAAGAAACATTAGATGAGGTTGAGGGTCATCAAAAGAGGGAAAGGGGGGAAAAAAGGTGGGCTTGTGGAAGGTGCAGTCGCCATATGAGCTTCAAGAAGTGCCCATCAAGAAATATGGAAAGGGAACCTCCCTTGGGTGGAGTCGCCAGGAAAGCTAAGGGATAAAGGCTTCAGGATAGCTTGTCAAAGTATCGTTAGGGTTTAGAAGAGGACTCAAAATCCTCCCCGAAAAAAACACCAAAATGTTATAGAATAGGTTGTAGGTTGGGAAAAGCCCAACCCAACCACAAAATCAAGTGCTACAACTAGGGAGCACTACACCCATTGTCACCTCGATGTAGGTCCCACACTTCAAGGGTGACTAGGTCACTTCAAGGAGGCGATCCGAGTGACCCTAGGGGGAATGAGATGGAGATGGATTGAGATGAAAGTGAATCCCCTAGAATTCAAGTCTAAGTGGAATTAAATGGGAAAGGAGATGCCTTGTAAACCCAACAAATGTTTCCTTCAAATATGTAGTACTTCTCCGGATGATTGTACCTGCCCGAGACACAAAGAAATATACCTTGCAATGACAAATGTTAGTATGTATCAGCAAGTTAAGCTTGTTGTCCTAAATTTGTAGCAGTATATAACAATTTATATCAGCAAATAAAGCATCTAAATCAACATGTAAAAGCATGAGGTAATCCAACAATATTATCAATGAATTTGGCAATCAATCATGACTTAAATATAGCACTTTGAGAATGAATAACACAAGTTGTTATAAAAGTGTTTTTAAGTAGTAAATTATCAGCCTTATGGCTGTAGCATTCAATGGCATGCAACAGAAAAATTAATTGTGGAAAAGTGCCAAGAACTAGCCTAAAAAGTGTGCCCTAGTTAGTAGACTAGGTGAGTGAAGTTAGAGAGAATTCTTAGGGTTAGTTTTTGAGATAAGAGGGAGTTAGAAGCTAGGGTTATGTAGCCCTAATGGATGTAGGTTATTGTTTATAACATAAATAAAATTAGTGGTAGAAGAGGTATGCCTCAATGAGGCAAGAGCGCTCAAGGCTCAAGGAACATTTCTCCAAAAAGATAAACTTGAAACTAGCAAAAATCACTCTTCCCAAGGCAACAATCTTATATCTCCAATGCAATAAAAAAATGACTAGTGCCTTTAAATATTGGGTTAATGGAGTCAAGTAAATGAACTAGAGATGTTACTTCCTTGGGGGTGTAAACCCTCTTACTCCCCAAGACAAGTATCTCTAGTCAGGGTTTGAAAATGAGGGGTGTAAATCCTTTTACTTCCTCAAACAAACCCTTGCAGCATCAATAAACTTCAAGCAATAAATGATGAAGACTAGAGTGGGGGTGTAAATGCTCTTACTTAGCTCCTAGCACAATAATCCTTGACTTGAAACAAATGATAGCATAAGAGTAAAAACCATACCAAATCAAGAATATGCTAAGATAATTCACCATAAAATCTAGAAACCATTCATCCAAGGCTGGTGCCTCACTCCTCCAACAACCAGTCACCAAATATAGCCATAAAAAAGTGCACAAGAGACAAATATGCCAAGTGTAGCGAAAATTTCAGATCAAGTCTTCTGACACGATGGATAGTTATGTTATAATGAGATCTTATGATCTCTTATTTATACAAAATGCCACCAAGGTGGCTTGTCCACATATTTAGGGGTAAACCACAAGACTAGGGGTCAACAACCCTAATATTTCCCCCTTTAACAAATAAATAAAACCCTAATTTACATGGAGGTCACCCCTTTAGGGGACATTTTGACACTTGGAACAAGTCATTGATGTTGGAGAAGCAATGGTAAGCCTCCAAAGGCCACATGTCAATCGTCTAGGCAATCTTATCATGGTCAAGGCCTCATCCTCCTCAAAACATCCATGTGTAAATGTGTGGTAAAACCAACACCAACCCCTAGCCCCCAAATAAGATGTCAAGCTAAAAAAGAAGACGTTTTTCCCCTCCTGGGAAAATCGTTTGGCATGTGAGGGTTGGGCTAAGTCTTCCACATCATCTTCTAGGTCTACAATACTTTGTCTTTGTGATCTACATGTGGACCCTTGGCATCCAACCTGTGGGCTTGTAGCCCCATGGAAGCCCAAGCTAGAAATTTTCTTCCAAAATTGTCCACCGACTAGGTCCTACAAAGACAAATGAGCATGCCCTCCAAGGATCTCAATTCATAACATCATGATAAGTGAATACAATCAATAAATGATCCACCTAAGCATGTGCATAAAATATCACTATATCAAACAATTAATTGCTCAAAGACATTATACGACTTGTCAAGCTTGAATATGGGAGGGTTGACGAGGTGTGCTATTGGGTAGATCTTGCCCTAGATCAAGGAGAGTTTCCAAGAGAACCCTCTCTAAGACATATAAATTGGGTGAAGTGGTTGGGGTCAAGACTCAATGGGCATAGGGATCATGACATACAAGAGTTCGTAGTGTCTCATTCATGGGTGCCTTTGTAGAGGGTGTGTGGTACCTTCATTTGCAATGCAAGTTTTCCAAGCCCATTATTTTCCATTCTTTTATTCTTTCATAATTTTAAGGAAAGGTTGAAGTTCACTTCCCCAGT
>SNQJ01S0288750.1:4707-20905 GCA_010110895.2 Picea sitchensis | reverse complement strand
TGTTCCGTCATATACATCTTGTAGCCAAAGAACTTCTATGATCTGCAATTTATGCTTTTACTAGTGAGAGCTCACGAGGGGTTCGAAAAGATTGGCATTAATAAAGGAACAATAGATTTTCTTCTGTGAGATACTTAGCCCTTTTCCCATTTTCTTCTTCCCTTCTATTATCGCTTTCTGGTTATATACTTAGTCACCTTTCTATGATCATGGGTTCCAAGGTTGTCGGGCTGACATATCTTCATCTCCATTTATATCCTCACATGACGAATCCGACCGATCGTTGTTCCTTTCCATACTTAGCCAATTTTATGGCCGTAGTTGTTGGGTTGGCGCTTTCGAACTCTGTTGCTTCTTGTTGCGTTATATACATCTTGCACTCAAAACTTTCGTGATTTCAATGAAATTTGCGAACCGAACAACATCCTGCAAATTGGGAGATGATTTACATTTGAACCAGAAATAATCTATTAATATATATTAATATGAATATTATTGAAATAAATATCAAAACTTTCTCTTGGCCAATACTTAGCCAATTATATGGCCACCAGGTCCCGGGTTTGTGGTATCAAACACTTATGTTCCATGTTCCGTCATATACATCTTGCAGCCAAAGAACTTCCTTGATCTACATTTCTCTTGGCCAATACTTAGCCAATTATCTAGCCACCAGATCCTGGGTTCGCGGTATCCAACACTTATGTCCCATGTTCTGTCATGTACATCTTGCTACCAAAGAACTTCTGTGATCTGCAATTTATGCTTTTACTAGTGAGAACTCACTAGGGATTCAAAAAGATTGGCATTAATAAATGAAAACTAGATTTTCTACTGTGAGATACTTAGCCCTTTTCCCCTTTTCTTCTTCCCGTACATTATCGCTTTCTGGTTATATACTTAGTCGTCTTTCTATGATCATGGGTTTCATGGTTGGTGGGCTGACATATCTTCATCTCCATCTATATCCTCACATGATGAATCTAACCAACCATTGTTCCTTTCCATACTTAACGAATTTTATGGTTGCGGTTGCTGGGTTGGCGCATACGAACTCGTCTTTTCTTCTTCTCGTCCATTATTGCTTTCTGGTTATATACTTAGTCGCCTTTCTATGATCGCGGGTTCCAGGGTTGGCGGGCTGACATATCTTCATCTCCATATATATCCTCACATGACGAATCTGACTGACCGTTGTTCCTTTCCATACTTAGCCAATTTTATGGCCCCGGTTGTTGAGTTGGCGCTTACGAACTTGGTTGCTTCTTGTTCCGTGATATACATCTTGCACTCAAAACTTTCGTGATCTACAATTCCACCGTGGACTCCTCGAACTTGCAAGCTTCACTCTACGAGGGTTCACAAATGTCTCAAAGTATCTATCCCTGCCTTCCATCCCCACTAACTTCATGTCCTTCCTAATATACATTAACTATGCTCTTACTAGTGACAACTGAACACACTGGTATGAAAGAATTGGCACCCGGTCCTCCGCCATATACAAATTGACTACCGGACTCTGACATCGTCCCCTCTTCCGTGTTACACATTATGCATTCAAATGTTATGAGCTATACAATTTGGCCGTTTGGGACTCGTGTCTTCTGGGGAGACCTTGTCACCCTATTTTGGATCCTCGCGTTGGTGGGTTCATGAAATCTCCAACTCCTAGTCATTGTTTATTGTTCTTCCCATCCTCGTACTTCTTTCCAAATATGCAACACCAAAGGTTTAATACTAAAATTCCATCATGCAACAACCGTAAAGATCGTCATTAATAAGCAAAAGTATCAAGAACCAACCATCCCTATAGAACTTGTCCAAAAACATGCAAAGAAGATCTTGCTAGGTAATGGCAAAGCTATTACAAATTTCAATATATTAGTGAAAATAAGTCTGGGACAACGTTTCCCTGTTCCATACTTGGACACTTTTTCGATTGCGGGTTCCCGGATTGACGGCCTCAAAATTGTGTTTTGAATCTTCCGCGAGTTGCAAACAATGCCCGGAGTTGCGTGATATACAATTTGTCCGTTGGAATGCCCCGTCACGAGCCCAACCGTCTGTCGTTTTTTTTCCTTTCTATTGCTTACGGATTTCAACGAAATTTGTGAACCGAACTGGATCCTGCAAATTGGAAGATGATTCATTTGGACCAGAAATAATCTATTAATATATATTAATATGAATACTATTGGAATAAATATAAACACTTTCTCTTAATTTTTCCTCTTTTCTCCCCCTCTATTATCCCTTTGTGGTTCTATATTTAGTTGCATCTATATGATCACAGCCTCCTGGATTTGCAAATTGGCAGCTCTTTATCTATATCTTCACACCATGTGCCCGACCGATCGTGGTCCCTTTCAATACTTAGCCAATTATATGATCACCGAGTCCTGGGTTTGTGGTATCCAACACTTATGTCCCTTTTTCCATCATATACATCTTGCACCCAAAGAACTTTTGTGATCTGCAATTTATGCTTTTACTAGTGAGAACTCACCAGGGGTTCGAAAAGATTGGCATTAATAAACGAACAATAGATGTTTTTTTGTGAGATACTTAGCCATTTTTCCCTTGTCTTCTTCCCGTGTATTATCGCTTTCTAGTTATATACTTAGTCGCCTTTCTATGAACCCGGGTTCCAGTGTTGGTGGGTTGACATATATTCATCTCCATCTATATCCTCACATGACGAATTCGACTGACCGTTGTTCCTTTCCATACTTAGCAAATTTTATGGCCGCGGTTGTCGGGTTGGCGCTTTCGAACTTTGCTGCTTCTTGTTCCGTGATATACATCTTGCACTAAATTTTTTTGTGATCTACAATTCCACCGCAGAGTCCTTATCCCTTTTTCCCTTTTCTTCTTCCCGTGTATTATCGCTTTCTGGTTATTTACTTAATCGCCTTTCTATGATCGCAGGTTCCAGCGTTGGCGGGCTGACATATCTTCATCTCCATCTATATCCTCACATGACGAATCCGACCGACCGTTGTTCCTTTCCATACTTAGCCAATTTTATGGCCACGGTTATCGGGATGGCGCTTTCGAACTCTGTTGCTTCTTGTTCCGTGATATACATCTTGCACTCAAAACTTTTGTGATCTACAATTACACCGAGAACTCCTTGAACTCGCAAGCTTCACTCTACCACGGTTCACAAAAGTTTCAAAGTATTTGTTGTTGCCTTCCATCCCCACTAACTTCCCATCCTTCCTAATATACATTAATTATGCTCTTACTAGTGACAACTGAACACATTGGTATGAAACAATTGGCACTCGATCCTCCGCCATATACAAATTGACTATCGGATTCCAACATCCTCCCCTCTTCCGTGTTACAGATTATGCATTCAAATGTTCCGAGCGATACAATTTCACCGTCGGGGCCTCATATCTTCTGGGGAGACCTTGTCACCTTATTTTGGATCCTCGTGTTGACGGGTTCACGAAATCTCCAATTCTTAGTTATTGTTCCATGTTTCGGCCATCCTCGTATTTCTTTCCAAATATGCAACACCAAAGGTTTAATACTAAAACACCATTATGCAACAACCATAAGGATCGTCATTAATAAGCAGAAGTCTCAAGGACTAACCATCCCTACAGAACTTGTCAAGAAACATGCAAAGAAAATCTTGCCAAGCAATGGCAAAGCTATTACAAATTTCAATATACTAGCGAAAAAAAGTTCGGGCCAGCGTTTCCCTATTCCATACTTGGACACGTTTTCGATTGTAGGTTCCCGAATTGACGACCTCAAAATTGTGTTTGGAATCTTCCGCAACTTGCAAACAGTGCCCAGAGTTCCACGATATACAATTTGTTTGTTGGAATGCCCTGCCACGAGCCCAGTCGTTCATCGTTCCTTTCAATACTTAGCCCCAAATTTGTTGTATCTCCATGACATTGTACATTTATTGTGTATCGAGTCTGCCCTTCCGTTTCTCTATTTCATACTTAGACATTTTTTCGATTGTGGGTTCCTGGACTGGCAGGCTCAGAATTGTGTTTCCAATGTTCCATGACTAGCAAACAATACTCGAAGTTCCACGATATACAGTTTGTCCGCAGGAATACATCATCATGCCCTCTTCCATGTTACACGTTATGTGGTCAACACTCTTGAGAGATACAATTTGACCCTCGGGCCCTCACCTCCATTGGATGTATCCTGTAGCCCTATTTCGAAGCGCCACCAACTGCTTTCGATAATTAGCCATTTCTTACTTGTTGTTCCATGTCCCCGCCACCTTCCTACTTCTCTTTGGAAATGAAATTGGCAATATTTAATGCTAGCACTTCGTTGTGCATGAACCTTAAACATGTCATTAATGACCGAAAGGGTTTGTCGTATACAAATTGACCACCGCACTCCCATATCATCCTCTCTTTCATGGTACACATTTTGCATTCAAGTCTCAAGACATATAATTTGACCCTCGTGAAGTCACGTCTCCTCAAGAACCATTGTCACCCTAATTCTGAAGCCCACTTGATGGCTTTCCATACTTGCCCATTTCATGGAATCTCTTTCGCGGTTCCTCGGGTTGGCGGGTTCACGAAATCTCCAATTCTTAGGCACTGTTTATCGTGCCCGACCAAGGTTTGTTGCTAATATTTCATCATGCAACAACCGTACTAACCGCCATTAAAAAGCAAAAGCGTCAACGAGACAGTGAAATTTAATTAAAGCTCGACTCGTCGAATTTAAATTAATTTATCTTCTCTTATTTTCTCTTTTCTGCCCAGAGACATGCAAAAAAAATCTTGCCACGCAATGGGATATATATTATAAGTTTCAATATATTAGCGAAAATGAATCTGCCCAATCGTTTCTCTATTCCATACTTGAGCCACTTTTTCGATTGCGGGTACCCGGACTTTTGCGATATACAAATTACCCTTTGGACTGTCCTATCATACCCTCTTCGGTGTTATACGTATTGCACTCAAAACGTTTTGAGACATACAATTTGACCCTCGCGCCCTCACCTCCAACACTTGTACGTTGTAACCCTATTTTGAAGCCCACCCAACTGCTTTCGATAATTAGACACTCCTCAACTGCTATTTCCCGTCCCTGCGACCTTCGTACTTCTTTCTTAATATGCAATTAGAAACCTTTCATGATAGTAGCTCACCATGCAGGGATCGTCAACATTGTCATTAATGAGCGAAACGCTCGAGGAGATCTCCCATTATTATGCATTAAACCAAGATCCGTGGAGAGTTATATTGTCCCTTCCGATTGTTCATCTCAAACACGGGTCGTCACGTTGGCCCGTCCAAGAAATCTCCAATGCTTAATCACTCATTGTCGTATCCGCCATGTTCGCACTTCTATGTGTGCAATTACTAGTTTTTAATGTTAACAGCGCATCATGCAATAGTCGTCGAAATTGTCATTAATGAGCGAAAGTCTCGAGGAGATCTCCCATCCACACACATTGGACCAAGATTTGCGCAGCGTTATATTATCCCTTCCAACTCTTCATTTCAATCATCGTCTGGAGCAATCAAACATTATTGTAAACTTATGGTAGCAGGTCAACAACAGTTTTGTGGAGATACAGTGAATATCTTCGGACGTCAAGACCAGAACTTCCAGTGGTCCAGGGCATAGTTTTACTATTCATCCCATTCCGCCCAGAATGAAGTGATTTGGACCTCTGGAATCGCTCGTGCAAGATGCGTCCCTGAGGTTTTTGACTATAAGGAGGTGGTCTCTTGGTGCGCCGAAAAATATGTTTCAAGCCAAAGAATTATTCCACTGCGTGACCATTCTCATGTTTCTTTGTCACCTCAGGTCTTCCACATGATGTTAAAATTGTCGGAGCCAACATTGATCTTCAGAGGACAAGACTGTAAGCAGTTCCTAGAAAAACATGATAACGGGTTGGACATCTTAGTTGAGTTCCTCGAAGACCCGACAACAGTTCCTGAAGATATCACAAAGTTGCAGGTAAGTTCTTTTAGAAATCCATTCCAGGAAATTGCTTGGTTGTTTACAAGAATAACGGGACAAGCATCCACGTCAAGCATTTCCCATATAGTTATTTATATTTTGTACTTCACAGTCAAGGAACAATTCATTTTCGATTGGGGGAAGCTAATTTCCATTGAAATCTGTTCCCAACTGTCACGATTCAAAGAAATGAATAAATTTTATATGTCATCCTACTTGATTTTCACAATAGTGCATTGTTGTCCGTTTCCAAACCTGTCTCTTTGTAAGAAAATAAACTGTGGATTCGACCCAGTAACATTCTGGTACCAATCCCTGTGGAGGCACAGGGCCTCCCATTGTTTTTATGAAGTTTTTAATGAATTTATCTCAATTTTCAAAGATTTATTGTTAGGGAAGGATGCTCCCGAGATGACTAGCCAGGCAACCAAGTTTTTGAACAAGAAGGGGACACTTGAACAAAAGGAAAATCACAGTGTACTAATTGTCTTTGGCTCCAAGGAAAATCTTGCTTTCCTTCCATGCCACATCACAGACAAGATGTTTGTTACAGAAATAGCAAGGCAATACAACCACTGGTTGCATTTTTTCCATGACAAGAAAAAAAAACAGTTCATTCCTCTGCCCTGGAAAGTTAGGGACTTCGTGTGCAGAAAGGTCAACCAGATTGATGAATTCATAGGCCATTTCAAGAACTTGAACCTAACATATGCTGAAAGGCTAAAAGGGTTCGACCCTAATGTGATTTTCCAAGAACATTTACTTGTTGTTGGATTTAGCAGCTCTTTTATCCATAGACGCTTGACCGAAGACAAGGATAGTGATAACAACAATCCTGCTTCTGGCGATTGTGACGTAGAGACATTGCAAAGTGCGACTGAATTGTATAGACAATAGGGAAAAGTATACAATGAGAAGAGTGTCCAGTCTCCCGCCAGCACTCCCAGGAGCATGACATCATGGAGCATCGCTTCAACATCCCACCCTAGTAAGAAAGCAACCTAGAAATCTTCAAACGGAGGAGGAGATAAGAATCCTTCTCGCACAAAAATTGATAGTTCTCACAAAGTTCCCCTGACGAAGAAGAGAAAAAACATTGTAGGGTAGGCGGACGAACCCGAAATTGAAAGTGAACAAATGCAACTTGAAATTGAAACTGAGCACATCCACAAAGTTGGCCCGTCCGCAGATGCGATACACCATAGTTCCGTAATGGAAATAGTTGAGACCAACATTTTTTACGAAGATGAATCCTTCATATTCTAGAGCACTGTTTTTGACAGCTAATCTAAAAATATGGTCATTGAAAAGAGAGATGTAACAAATAGGAAAGGCGAATCTCATACAGAGATTAACTTTAGGAAAATGCGGTCGTCCCAAATATCCCTATTTCACTGCGTAACTGATGATGCTCTTGATGATTTCATTGGAGGAATTGAAGCGGATAATGCCAGACTGAAAGATCGCATCAAGGAATTTGAGGAGGCTTTCATTGCTACCCCAGAGTTTTCCAGTCCTTTAACAAAAAACGTGCTTGCTACCCCTACAACAAAGTTAAAATTATCCTCCAGCCTCCTCACATCATGTAGAACCCTTGTAGAGAATAACATCAAGAAACGAATGCAGCTAGTTACTGAAGCCTATGAAACATCACAAAATATAGCTTCCTTTCGAAAGAGGGCAAATGATTTGCACGAACATTTGCAGACGAATTTAAAAAATGATCAACATTTTCGTGAACAAGTGTTGACCCCTTTTGCCAACCATGCCATCAACAACTCAGATCTGAAAAGAAGATAAGAGAATCTCCCCTCCCCAAAGCGGAACCAAACAAAAAGCATGCTGTCAAAAGAAAGTTAAGAATCTGGAGCTCATTGTCGAATCATGTAAACAAGCCATATCAGAAAAAGAAGAATTATTCAGAAATCTGGTCCAAATAGACTTAGTCAGAAGTACCAACGAGGTTCAAGACCCAAACTTAATCCTCAAATCCTTGTCAATGACCAAAGAAGCCTTCGATGAACAACTGGATATTTTAAAGGGGTTGTCTTTCGAAAAGTTTTACGACATCCTTGAATATCGTGTAGACGAGCTCGAGAGCTGGCTACTAGACTAGTCGACACACAATGAAGAAATTGAACAGACTCTGCATAGTATTTCTATGGATCTAAGGAAATTAGAAAATGAGCTTTTCAACATAGAAATCCAGGATGAAATCAATGTGCCCCCCATGAGAAGCTACATTGAAGAATGGTTCCAACGGAAAATTGACAACCTCATCGAGGAAGGGAAACAACCAGTTGGCACGATTCCAGCGACCGTCGACGACAACAACAAAAATGCATCGGCTTCATAGTAAGTCTATACTGATGTCATCTTGTTTTCTTTATCAATCCAGTTATTCTACCTCTTTAAATAGAAATCTCTAACCAAACAATCATAACTTCCAATTTCTTCTTTTCAGGTCTTCCTCTCTACTGTCGCACACTTCTTCTTTCTACAGTCCTAATTCTTGTACTTATTTCTTTTTATGGTCTGCGGGTGCCCCAATCCGAATCTATATGACAAACGCATTTAAATTTCCAGAAATATGGAACAGATTCCAGAAATATGTAACAGACATTACTAATTTTTTATAAATTTCAAAGAAAACTAATTCGGGAATGCTAAATTTTTTGTGTCCAGGAACCTTTGTTGCAAGAAATTATTAATATTATATTTTATTTGAATGTTTAATGTGTGTGCTTTAGAAATATGGAACAGATTCCAGAAATTATTTTTGATAAATTTCAAAGAAAACTAATTCGAAAATGCTAATTTTTTTGTGTCCAGGGACCTTTGTTGCAAGACATTATTAATATTCTATTGTATTTGAATGTTTAATGTCTATGCTTATTGGTCCTTTTTCCCAGAAACCTTTATTGCAAATCATTTAGACAAAAGTTTTCTAAGTACCATGTTTGAACTATACACACCCCAAGAAAAAACTGCCTCGTTCGCATATTAACCTGGGGGGTCATCTACAAGCCAAATGTCTTGTGGTTGGCCAGTGACACGTTGCCACAAAGTCATCCTCTGCATGGATACCACATGTACTTCAACATGCTTCCCACGTGTCTGTACTCGGTCCCGTCGTAGCAGTGCATTTATTCCCATTCCAACCTGGCAGGGACTACGCTTCCATGTAGCACTTGTTTAACAAGCTCTCCAATAGCTTTTGCAGCGGTTATGGATATTTCTCAACGACAACAATGATTGTTGTCTTCACAATTTTATTTTATTTTTGAGAAATGATTTTTATAGAATCTCTCGCACTATGAGGGATGTATCAATGTCGTCAAAGTCAATCACGACTTGTACATTGCTTTGTTTGCATCCACTTGTGGAGTTTTGAACTCTGGTCTCTGCGTTGATACAAACCCATTCACTTGCTTTTTCACAATTGTATACTATAGAAAATAATATATTGGGGTTGGATAAATTCATAATCTTAAAACATTGAGAAAATTTTCAACCAGAGATAAAATCAAGCTTAGGTTCCAAAAGTGTTGAAAGATATAAGATCTATTATACATGGTTTCATTGCATAATGTTCAATAACAAAATAATTACTATCATCTTCTCTACATTAATGCTCGATGTTAGTTTATGTTAACCAAAAGCTACGGAAATGGGAAGTTGTGAGAAATTCACATGGCCCTTTCCACGTACATGTCACCAAGGCTTCACCAACACTTTTGACAACATCGGATTTTAAGAGAAATAGTGACAAGTTTTCGCTAAACTTCAAGTGAGTTAAATTTGAGGGCGTTGAAGTCAAAGATGGARAATTTTAGTATGATTTTTAATTACACTAAAGGTGTTTTTTAAGGGCACAATTTGGTGGTCCTGCAAATTTGGGTAGTTATAACTCTTCCTTCCTAGCATTAAATTTGAAAGAAGTGAACCCTTCTTCTTTTGTRAGATTCATACCCATTTCCCTTTGTAACTCTTCCTACAAAATCATGACCACGATTATAGCTACTTGGTTGAAAAAGCTCATGCCCAAACTCATTTTTGATAATCAAGGGAGGTYTGTGCAAGATAAGTAGATTAATTATAATATTGTGCTTGTGTAGGAAGTTATCCATTCAAGCTTTGAGGCAAGCGAGAAAAATGGGAAAATTAAGCTAGACATGGAAAATGCCTTTGACCATCTGAGGTAGTCCTATCTATTCAAGGTTATGGAAATATTTGGACTTAATTCTTCATTCATATACTGGATATCTTCATGCATCAAGACTCCATGGATGGCCCCTCTTGTTAATAGAAAACCCACAACTTTTTTTCAAGGCAGCACAGGACTGAGGCAAGGTTGCCCTTTATCCCCTCTCCTGTATATTATTATGGTGGATTTTCTTAGCAGAAAGCTTGAAGCATAAAGGGTTATCAAGAATCTTACAAGAATCAAGATTGTTCGAGGTAAAATGTCTCAATCACTCTCAATTCATGGATGATGCACTTTTTCTTGGTGGAGCCTCTATTATCGTAGCTTCCAAGTTCAATCAAATATTCGACTCCTTTCTTTATGCCTCTAGATGATCGGTCAACTGCCAAAAATCAAATATTTGGTTGGAATGATAATACCTAGGTATTGCATTCCATTTCTAAAATTCTTCAATTTCCTTTGTCGATATGAAAACTAGTCCTCTTTCAGGAATCTTGGGATCCCTATCACTGTCAAAAGCCTCTCCTCTCAATCATGGTAAAGTATAATAGACAAAATTATGATAAAATTTGGTCAATGGGGGTCACGGTGGCTCGACCCAGTGGGGAGAGTGGTCTTAATTAAATTAATGTTATCTGCTCTACCTATCTATCAATGATTTGTCACGCTTGCACATGTTGGCACAATGAATGATCCATAAACGATAGGCATATGGCTCGTCCATCTCACCAACACATATGCTTCTTTAATTGTTGTTTGTGTAATTTGAATTCATTACCTCTTCAACAAATTTCGTAGCAAATAAATTCTGTAGCAACAACTTCAGTATCAAATAACTTTCATAGCCTTCTTAATAGCTTCCATAGTAATAACTTTCGTAGTAAACAACAAAATATTTCACTTTGCAATCCAACTCTGAGTTAGAAAAAAAATACTTTGCTACAGAAGTGATGATACACCTCAAGATTCTTTGCTCATAGGTTGTCGATCATACAAAGGCAACAACATAATCAATGAAAGAGGTAATCACAGTTTGGTTGTGTGCAAAAATGGATTTATGGATTGTGTTTTAAACATAAGAGTTGTTGTGAGCATAAAAACATGTTTTGATATTGCAGGTTGGAAATAATCGACCAACAAGTGAGTAGAGGCATCCAAGCAATGATTAAACTACCCATGGGGATGTAACTTCATCCGACAACAGATAAAACACCCAAGGGTTTGTAAATTTTCCTAGGTCAAGGATAAATGCCCAAGGATCTGCAAATTCACCCAAGTAGAGGATAACACACCCAAGGGTCTGTAAATTCACCCGAGTAGTAACCAAAACACCCAGGGTTATGTAAATTCACCCAAGCTAAGGATAAAATGCCCAGGGGTATGAAGATTTGCCCACATAGTGGATAAAACATTTAGCAAGCAAAAGAAAAACACCCAACAAACATTAAATTATGTGGACGGGTGCTACAAACTTAAAACACACTTCAACGGGGTATGTGTTATCACACAATTTGTAGTTTGGGAAAAGCCAAACCCAAGAAAAAAGCGTGTGACACAACTGGGACACTTATCACTATCACCTCAATAGATATCCCCCTCTTTTTAGTGATGGACAAGTCCAACACAAGGGAGGATTCCCGGGTGACACTAGGGGGATTGCAAAGGGAGAGGGTAAGAGCTAAAGGAACCATCCCTATAGATATAGATTAGAAGGTCTTGAGGCTTGATGGAGGATGAGTATAGGTCAAGGAAAAGGTTGCCAACATTGTGTACCTGCAAAACAATGTTAGACAAGCCAAACCAAGACAATATATGATTATATAAGCCCTGAGACAAGAGGGAAATCAACAAGAAACCTYGGTATCCCAAAATTYCAGCAATAAACAATTTCAACAATGGCAAATTTATAAYAGCTACAAAATACATCATCTAATCAACATATAATATTGGACAAATTAGTATGCAACTTAGAGATAATATCCAATGCTTGAAACAATGAATAAGATGATAAAAGAAGGCTGTAAAATTGAATTATTAGCAAAATTTTAGGCCAGCCTTATGGCTGTAGCTTATTATTGCTACAACAACAATTTTTAACCAACGAAATCAACAAGCAAGCCACCCAATCAACAACCCTTGAAAAGTAGATCAAATTTCACTACTTACATGCAAATTTCAGTGGTCAAAAAAGAAGAAAACTTGTTGAGAAAGAGCATTTATTGCAACCCTAATGGTTGTGGCTTAATATTTATTACAACAGAACAATCACTTGACCAATCAGGACACCCTTGAAGCATAAGAGATTCTAAAGTATGTAAATTTCAAATCCAACTTGAACAATTCCAAACCATCGATTTTCACGTTTACTAATGCAACAATTAACAATCTCCAATGCAAATATTAGTGCCTAGTTATTGGGTGAATGGAGTCTCTTTCTTGGAAGGAAAACTAGCCAAAGAGGAAGAAGGGATTTTTGTTGAGAGTTAAATCCTTAAAAATCCCAACAAGAATCCTTCCAAATCGTCTAGCTTGGAATCTAGGATGAACTAAGGTTTAATGTTTCTTTAAGGGTGTAAACCCTCTTACTTCGTACGGAAATAAACCCTAGTTAAGCCTTGCAACAAGGGTGTAAACCCTCTTACTTCGTAGGGAAATAAACCCTAGTTAAGCCTTGCAACAAGGGTGTAAACCCTCTTACTTCGTAGGGAAATAAACCCTAGTTAAGCCTTGCAACAAGGGTGTAAACCCTCTTACTTCGTAAGGAAATAAACCCTAGTTAAGCCTTGCAACAAGGGTGTAAACCCTCTTACTCCTTGTTGCAAGCCTGTATAGCCTTTCAATAGCAAAGAAGAAATGATCTTTGGTGGAGGGTGTAAGCCCTTTTACTCCTCCTAGGGTTTAAGATAGATTTCTTGAATTTAACAAGCAAGATGAGAATAAATTGCAGAAATTACTCACCAAAATCCAAGAGATAGCATGCAAGAAACCTGTGCTACCAAGATATCATCCACAAATTTCCAAAGAAACGCCACCAAGAGAAGTCACTAGCCTTTAATGTTCCAAATAACAAGTGTTGCATCCATTATGACAAGAAAAGAGAGATAGAAAATTGCCTTAGGGGGCTGAAATTTCAGTCCAAGAGTGATAATATCAAGTGATGAATTCTCTCAAACTGAAAATGACTTGCCTCTATTTATAGAGGAGAACCCAAGTCATAGTTTGTCCACTTTACAATTAAATCCATAATTTTAGGCCAAAACCTAAGTTACGATGTTCAATTAGCAAATCAATTTGCTCTTTTTGCCCACATAGGTTACAAAATAACCAAAAGTAACAAAATGATGGCACATAAGCCAATAGAACTCTTCTCCAAGGTGCCACATGTGATGATAAGTCTCCAAAGGCTAGGACTTCATTCTAGGAATCTGCCACGTCACCCCTAAATCAAGAAAGAGAGTGGGGCTTCAAGCCCACAACATCACCAAGTGCGCTAAAATGAAAAAACATCCCCTTAAATGTGTGACGTCGTGATCCGAAGGAGGGACGTTTGGGCATAGGAGGGTGATGTCATATCCCCTTTATGCTTCCAGGCCTTGTCCAAGTGTAAAGATGTCTCGCAAGGTGCAATGTTCATCATACTAGGCCTCCAATGTGTGGGGCACAACATCCATCCAATGGGTTTTCATGCCCCTGTGAAGGTCCAAGTGGCTTAGTCCCTCCATGAATAGCTTTCACCAGGCAAGGTCCTGCAAAGACAAGCAAATACACCCTCCAAGGGTCCACAATTCATATGAATCATGCCAAGTAAGCCACGTTTAATAAAATAACCACCCAAAAAAGTACATTAAGTCCCCCCTTTCCAAATCAAACAAATGCTCAAAGACCTTATAAACTTTGCCAAATTTAGATATGGAAGGGGTGTCATGGTGCCCTATTGGGTAGGCCAATCCCCAAGTCAAGGAATGTTTCCCAATAAGACCCTCTCTAGGCCATGTAGTGAGTATGAGGTGGATTGGGGTAGTAGTTTTGGCAATGGGATTCTCGACATATCAAGGGCTCATATTATCTCATTTATGGGTTCCTTTGTGGAGGATGTGTTCCATCCCTTCATTTGCAATGCAACATTTTTCCAAGCCCTTTGTTTTTCTTTTCCTTTTTTATGGTCCGAACATTGAGTGCTATGTGCAGTGGAAAGTAAAAGAGCACCACAATGACACTTGAAGTTAAAATACATTGAGTGCCATATGCACTGGAAATTAAAGGACATTGCAATGCATTCCCCCATCAAGCGATACMTTTTTATTTATTTTCTTTTAAAGGTCCTTCATTTTTACATAGAAGTGTTTCATTTCTCTTGGGRCCTTAAGGCGAGCATCTAGAAGGATAGATTATGGATTTTGACTTTTACAGTGCTAGCTACAACACCTCCGGGCCTTCAGCCCCTTCTTCCCATGAAATGAGGTACAAGCCCTTCTTGGGATCAATGAACCCAAAAATCAAAAAGATAAGGAAATGGAGGGGAAGAGGTGTGGTAAGTGGTAAGTATGAGTGGGAATGGTACGATGACCCTTCAAGGAGGCCCCCCAGTAGCAACCCTTTTTCCCGAGGGTGACCCACTTACTAGGAAACCATGTCAACCACCAAGGTGAAATAAGGCAAAAGATATAATGTCCAAGCAAACGTTCCATAATCAAGAAAGGACTCTTTGCAACAAGTTCTAATGCTTAAAATACTAAAGTGTCACTTACCATGAGACTATACTTGTTACCTCATGAAGCAAGATTTGTTGTGCTCTGTGGACCAAGTTAGTGTCATGGATGATGTTATGTTGTTGACAATGAGTGGTGAAGAGGAGGGGCTCTATCCGCTCAATCTGAGCTCAATTGGTCACCTATCTCTTGGCACACTATATGTATACTACCTGTGGGCCTTGAGACATCATCTCCTTAGTTACCCCTAGGTTGAGGGGGGGTAACAATATGCATAGATCATTGCAACTCATAACCAAAATACCCAAAGCACGGATTGCAGTAACTCATATATATCAACATTTAAATGGGATTTTTATTATAATCAGGATAAAATTACAAAAGGGTGAGCTATACACAAAGTTTGTGCATTGTTACTCACTAACAATACAAAATTGCAAATGGCCATGGCTCAGAGACACCTTCACATAGAATAAACAGGCTCATTAACTCCTTCGTCCAATAAACTTCAAGCAAGTTACCTTCTTCAAGCTCTGATTTTTTTCTATTTCCCTTCCCTATTTCTTCTTGCATCTCCATGTTGATGTTTCACTATAGCCTTCATTTTTAATGGGTTTCCTTTGGAAGTCCAATCATCACAATGGTTTGTTTCCAATTCCTTTTTTTGCCAAAAAGACAAAATAAAATAAAAAGGGCATGTTTATGAAATTTTCAAAAGGGAAAGCAAATAGTGCTTATTACAATTTTTGGAGAGGATCCAATTCAGATCAATGAGCTAGATCGCCCTCAACATTGTGAAGTTTCTTTGGTAGAGGGGAAAATCCAACAACAAAAAATACCATCTAATCAATTGGAACATTGTTAGAATTCCAAAGGACAGGGGGCTTGTGAATAAAAGATCTAGTTATGATAAATTTGGAAATGGGAGACAAATTACTCTGGTGAATGATCCC
This sequence comes from Picea sitchensis, assembly GCA_010110895.2. Classification (NCBI taxonomy): domain Eukaryota; kingdom Viridiplantae; phylum Streptophyta; class Pinopsida; order Pinales; family Pinaceae; genus Picea; species Picea sitchensis. Next base: position 5,060 of record SNQJ01S0288750.1, on the reverse strand, counting down.
ATGCAGATTGGATAGGTGGAAGAAGATATCGTGGATGAAATGTTTGAAGGGATCAAGAGTCAGATGTATAGAGAATCCATTAAAGGTTCAAAAAGGTTTGAACATATTGAAGTTGCTTAAAGCAACAATTCCAGTAATAAAAGCAAACGTCACATAGATTTCAGGTAATGGGAAAGAATTGAGGATCCAAAATGACATTATTCTTGGGTAGGAAGCACTTTTTAGCAGGACCAAATTAACTCCCCTCAAATCCTAGATGAACAACAACAACCTTCAAATTATGTTTGACATTTTAGTTTGGGATGAAAATTATGAAAAATGGTTGGGATGGAACTTTGGATCCCCTTTGGAGT
>SNQJ01S0288749.1:0-10854 GCA_010110895.2 Picea sitchensis | reverse complement strand
TAGTGGAATCGACGGTTGGGGTGGTTCGCTCTGCACCCTTGAGAGTTAGAAGTTGGTTAGGAAATTGGGATTTGACAGTGGCTCCATTGGGTGATCATGCATTGGTCTTGGGGAAATGTTTTCTCAAGTTTTCCAAGGCAATTCTTGTTCCACACCAGAGTTGCCTGGTGTTCTTGGATGAAGCCAAAATTCCAAGTATGCCCATGATGATGAAGAGGAAGCTTGGACGAATTCCCAATATATTTTCAATCAAGTTGATTGAGGGAGTCAAGGAAGTGTGCATAGACCTTGCGACGTCGTGCAGTAGCAAGAGGTGAGTTCATCCATAGCGACCTTGGGAGGATTGGGCCAAGTACAAAGACGTTGACAGTAGTGGAGACATCAGTGAAGATTATCTTAAAGAAGACGAATTGGTTGTGGATCCTACGGTGTCGAAAGAAAGAGCATGAGGACAAGAAGTCAACCCTTGCCACACTTGCAAAGGTCATCTCATAGGAGATGCAGCGTGAGTCACCTTGCTGTCAGCAGAGTCATAAGGAGATCGAGGCAGATAGGTCAGATGAATCACTTGCAAAAAAAACTCTAATATTTGAGACAGAGTAGTGCGTGGAGGCACTCACTCAACTGGACTTGGAGTTAGATGTGGAAAAAGTGGGAAGGGAGGATCGTGACCCCACAACCATAGTGAAATTTTGTAGGAAATCCATGGGGATATCTGAATTTCAACTAAATGTAGAACAAATGGAGGAGTTGGGTTGCTCAATGAAGGAAGTCAGGTTGGTGTTGAGATACTTGCGCAAGGAGCACAAGTCAGACACTATGTATGCCAATAGCCTTGGTAGAAGATATTGGGTACACTCCCTTTACTAAGAAGACTGAGAGTTGGCACGTTACTGAGAAGTAGGCATCATGGCCTTGGGGTGCCTTGCAAAGAGCTGCCAATACAGACTTAGAGTTGTGCACTATCGCGAAGTGGGTAGTGTGGTGTGGGCACCTTTTGAAAAGGTGTCACAACAGATTTGCATGAATGTGACTTGGTGAGATTGACTTGTGAGGGAGGCGACCTCACCTTGGCATGATGAAGACAACAATTAGCATGTTGGGTTGCGAATAATAGTGGGTAGCTTGACAATAGTAGATTTGTGCGTTGGGTTGGTGAGACAACTTGGCAACTAGGGGCAAGGAGAAGGACTTTTCATTAATCTTTGAGGTTGGACGGAGTGATGGAGATGTAGAAAGAAAGAGTCTTACATTTGGGCATGAGGAAGTACATTCTCATGAGTTGGGTGCAACGATTGGATTAGCTACCCAATCAGTCCAAGGAATGAGGGATGTCAATGTGCGGAAGCATGACTGAGGTGGTTGTAGTATGAACTCAATAGTGAGTCACAAGAGTTCAACACTTAGACAATTTTTTGAAGAAGGCAACAACGGTCTGTTTTAGTAGGTAGTGGTAGCGGAAGTAGAACCAGACAACAACAAGGGATGATTGTGACCCCGCAACCATAGAGAACTTTTGTAGGAAAGCCATGGGGATATATGACTTTCAACTAAGTGCATAATGACTTGAGGAGTTGGGTTGTACACCGAAAGAAGTCAGGTTGGTGTCAAGAAACTTGCAGAAGGAGCACAAGTCGGACACTATGTACTCCAATAGCCTTGGTGGCAACTGTTGGGTACACTCCATTTATTGAGAAAACAGAGAGTTGGAACACTATTGGGATGTAGGCAGCATGGCCATGGGGTGCCTTGCGAAGATGTGCCATTGCAGACTTAGAGTTGTGCATTGCAGTGAAATGGGTAGTGTGGTGTGAGCGAGGCGCCTTGTGAAAAGGTGTTGTTATCCCCATTTTGTGGGATAACTAAGGAGATTATGTCTCGAGGCCCTCAGGTTGTAGATATGGAGTGTCGAGAGACTAAATGACCAACAATATCCATTTGCACAGATGGAGACCCTTCTCACCACCACAGAGGTCATAGATTTTTAGATGGCATTCACCACACCAGCTGGCTTTCGAGAACATTGGGCCTTGCTCCATGAGGTACAAGTCAGGTATTATGGTGAGTGTCATTTCAATATTTGAGGAATTTGAGTATGTTGTATCTTAGACTACTTTAGATTTCATGACACGTGCTTGGACATTATGCCTTTTGTCCTGTTTCACCTTGGTGGTTGACATTGTTCCCTAGTAAGTGGTCTTTCCTTGGGATGGGTTTGCTACTAGTTTGGAGGATAGGATGTCTCATCACGAGTCGACCTATCATGATCATGGGTACTTAGCAGTATGACATTACTTAGGATGTATTATGATGAGTGTCATTTCAATATTTGAGGAATTTGAGTATGTTGTATCTTAGACTGCTTTAGATTTCATGACACGTGCTTGGAAATTATGCCTTTTGCCCTGTTTCACCTTGATGGTTGACATTGTTCCCTAGTAAGTGATCTTTCCTTGGGATGGGTTTGCTACTAGGAACTCCCTTGATGAGCCATCGTAATGTTCCCAATCATACTTACCACTTTTCATCACTTAAAACCCCCCATTTCCTTATCTCTTGGGATTTTAGGGTGTATTGACCCAAGAAGGGGTGGTCCCTCATTCTATTGGAAGAAGGGGCCAAAGGACCAGAGGGATTGTTGTTGGGTAAAAGATAAAAGCCTATATAAACCTTCCAAATGCTTTTCCCAGGGATCCCCCATGAAAGCAATGAAACGTTTTTCTAGAAGAAGAGGGCGACCCATAAGAATAAAAGATAGAATCCTTAGGGGGTTAGTTGGATGATAGGATGTCTCATCACGAGTTGGCCTATCATGATCATGGGTACTTAGCAGTATGACATTGCCATCATCTGGCCACCAAGCCAAGGTAGTGACTCTTAGTTGCACAACTGGGAGAAAGGGGGTCTCATCACGAGCCATCCTTTTCATTTCCACAAGGTATTTGTGAGTGACATTGTTATTATTTGGACACCACGCTAGGATAGTGGCCTTCAACTCATCCTTTAAAACATCAAAGAAACAAAGAATGGAAAGAGAATGGGCTTGGAAAAAGTGCATTGCAAACGAAGGTGCCACACACCCTCCACAAAGGCACCCATGAAAGAGACACTACAACCCCTTGTATGTCATGAACCCCATGCCTAGTGGGTCTTGACCCATAACCACTTCATCTACTTCACATGTATTAGAGAGGGATCACTTAGGAATCACTCCTTGACCTAGGGAAAGGTGTACCCAATAGGACACCTCATCAACCCTCCTATATCCAAGCTTGGCAAGTTGCATAATGTCTTTGAGCACTTATTTGTTTGACCGGGTAATATTTGATGCACATGCTTTGGTGGATCATTTATTGATTTGATTTACTCACCATGATATCATGACTTGATATCCTTGGAGGGCGTGCTTATTTGCCTTTGCAGGACCTAGTTGGTGGACAATTTTAGAGGAACAAGCCTAGCTTGTGCTTCCATGGGGCTTGAAGCCTGTTGTCACCTTTATACACACTTGGGCTAACGTGGAAGAAATCTTCAATCCACTCAGTGTGTCCTTGGGGGCAAGTATTGAGTCAAGGTGTTGTCACCTGATCCTCGACTCCTTCGTCTAGGCCAACTCCTAGCGAAGCCAAGGGGGTAGTCCCTAACAAAATATACTATGGATTTTAAGCTACTCTAAGATAAGAAAACACTCTAGGAGTTTATTGCAGAATAAAACATTTATTGCGAAGCATTCAACACATTCATTCAATAGATAAGATAATCAAATTGAACAGATGTCCAACCATTGAAGATACATGCATAATAAAGTAAATTATACAATATATGCAAGTGTTGTAATAGTTATTAGACAATCATCATATAGAGAATGAAATATTGCTCATGAAATAAAAGCTGTAACCATGAAACCAGTGCCTTAAAGGTATCGTGGAAAGTTGTTGAATACGTGTTTGATTAAGGTTTATTGAAAGTAGATTAATGAAGATGTGTTTTACTTGCATGAAAATAAAGTGTTTTGAGAAACAAGGTGTGGCCTTTTTAGAAGCTATCCCTTTGTTTGGAAATGTGCCGAGAACCTATCGAAGCCCTGAAGGCTCCACCAATAAGTTCACTAGGGGTGTCGGATATCCAAAATGGGTGGAAAACTAAGTCCCGAGAGGGCCCACCTTACTTCACACACTCCCCCTAGGCATTTTCCCGCGCATAAGGACATCAACTATTAAGGTTTTCCTAATTAAACTACTCCACACTAACATGTCCGGTTCTGATGAATCCCAGGATCGCGCTATGCTCGCAAGGGTTCAGAGCATACACTGGGGACTTCGGGGAAGGCTTATTTTAAACTTGAAAATAAAACTGAAAGTAAAATTGTGAAAAAACTTGAAATGTTTTCTAATTACTAGAAACAAAAAAACAAATTGAGCTAGCATAAGAATTACTTTGCTTAAGTAGTGATTGCTTGAAAGGTTAATTTCCTTAAGTTGTGTGTTTTGAAAGCAAATAAAGTAAGGAACTTGAAAGGAAAATGAAGCACACAACCACCACCGATCCCCCTAAAGGGGATGACGAAACTGGGCACTAGAGGCCCGCTTTTATTAATGCCTATTACACTTCGAGAAGATGAATTCTCTTTTTCTCTTTTTAGATTTTGGATCCTTATAGAATGGATCAAGCTAATAATCAACTATTACAAAAGAGACTTCTAAAGTCTTGGTCTTCAAAGGGTCCAACTTGGGGTAGAAAATATTCAGTTTTGGTTCAAAATTGTCAAAGTTCCCCCTTGTTTTGTGATGGACCTGCTAAAAACCAGCAAACAAAGTTGAATAGATTATGATAGAAAACAATATAAAGAAGTAAAAAGAAGATGAACAAATTTGACCAAATTTTCTTAATATTTATTCATGCAAAAATGGTAAAATTTTGGAGTTTTTTGAGACTTTAGATGAGGCTAAATAATCTCTCTTAGAAGCTTTTTGTTGGCTGTCCTAAAAAAACAACATAAAACATCTAATTGGCTAGATAGGAAATGCAAAATATAAGCAACTTTCTATCTTGAGATAAGACAATAAATTTCAGAAAATTGCAAGAATAAAACTAGATCTAATCTTTTGATTGAAAGATAGATGAAACTAGATCTAATACTTGTGCATGCAATGCTAGATGCTAAAAAATAATCCTTAAACTCAAATCTAGCTAACATGCAAGCAAAAAAAAGAGAAAGAAAAGAAGAAATTTCTTATTTTCAGAGCCTTTGCTTGAGGTTGTGAATCTTTGGGCTATGGGGTCCCTTTTGGTGTGAGGAAGAGGGAAGAACGACTTCGTTCAAACTCCTTGGACAAACACTAGATGAAATCTAGCTTTCTTGCTTCTCCAAGAATGGGATCTTGCATGCTTCAAATGCCTCGCAAATACCTGCAAAAGATTGGTGTTTCCTACAAAAGAGACTTCAATTACATGTTAGTTTAAGAAAAAACACAGCATGCAATACAAGCATCAAATATAAGAAAGCAAGATGGATTCAATTAACAAACAAGTTTAAAGCATCCACTCCAATTAAATAACAATATTCTTACCATTAGCCAATATGTAAAGTAAAAGCGAGAGATTTAGAGCAACATCACCAGTACCGTCATTCATCCACACATTGAACACCACACACCAATAGATTGACCTCAAAAGTCTTTGAATTCAAATAAGAAAGAGTATTACAATATCAACAAGTCGCCCAAGCTCCAACTGACTCAAAGGAGGAGGGTCGAGCTTGCTTTATACATTTCCAGGTGAAGATTACCAAGTGAGGGCGCATGGGAGAGGAGGAGATGCACATTAGTAAGCCGGGTGGATGAGTGGAGTGAGTGGTAGGTGTAGTGGAGTGATGTGGGCGAGTGTAGGAGTGAAGTGAGGGTGAGGACAAGTTGTATTGGAATGGTAGGTGAGGGTGAGGTTGAGTGAATATTTGGGATTAGTGCCCCTCGTTGCTAGTGCACCAACTATAGGAGGAGGTGCGCCTAACTTCTTTGGGATCTCCTCCCCCTTATCATGTCACCCAAACTAGGAAACATCACTAGGAGAAACCTCTACCAACTAGACCAGGGACTCCAGACAAGGAAAAACATGTTTTCTAAGTTTTAGCACTTTTGCTAAATTTTAGCATTTTAATTAAAATGTCCCTTTTTACCTTTATGAGAGAAAAATTCAATTTTGAGTGATTAAAATCATTTTTTTTCCTTAACGAAGGGGGGATAAGGGTTTAGGAGGTGCTCTGAATTAGAAAACAAGCACAAACATGGCATATAACAACAACTGATGCCACTTTTATGACTTTATTGACTTTTACATTAAAAATTGTTTGTTTTACGAGAATTTTTTTATTGATTAATCTTTTAAAAAACCTAGGGGGGACTTAGCGCAATTTCCATATGACTCAATAGACATGACTTAGCATGAATTCATATACATTTAGACACTAGAAATTGGTTATACCATTCCAAGGCCTAATCACTAGCACATGCTCCAGCTTTGGAGTAGATTTGAAAGAAAAACTTACAAATTATTTATCACCTGATAAGCAAGAAATAATTAACAAGTGAAAAAAACACTCTAGAGTACGTGCTTATGCTCAGGTCTTAGGTGGCCAATAGTATTTTACAACTTTAATGCTAAAGTCATTTATTACAATGCCTCGGAGGGATGGAAATGCGGAAAAAAGGGTGGTCTAATAGACCTGTTGAATTACTGAATAGTAAATTCTGAGCATCTGATTGCTTAGTCTTTGGTGGCTCATCGACAGATCCAGCTAGTACAACTCGATGGATAACATCACAGGTTGGATGCCAAGGGCCTGCATGTCGGATGAGAAAGACATATCTTCGAAGGCCTAAAAGATGTTATGGACAATTAGAGCTACCCCTTACATGCCAAATGTTTTTCTTAGGAGAGTCAAAATGTCACATTTGAAGGTTTGACGTCACATAGAGGGGCTAGGGTTTGGTGGTGAATACATGGCTCATTGACACATGGACATTTTGAGGGGAAGAAGGCCTTTACCATGAGGACATGGCCTAGATGATTGACATGTGGCCTTTGGAGGCCCAACTATGCACCTACAGCTCCAATGATTTTCTCCTAGTGTCAAAACGTCCCCTAAAGGGGTGACGTCCTCTTGTTTTAGGGTTTTCTTTTGTGCAAAAGTGAAATTTAAGTTAATTTTTTAATATTATTTGTGTAAAGGGGAAATATTAGGGTTGTTAACCCCTAATCTTGTGGTTTACCCTAAAATTATGTGGACAAACTATCTTAGTGACATTTTGTATAAATAGAGATCATAAGATCTCATTTTAAAACATAACTCTCCCATTTGGAGAAGGATTGGACTGAAATTTTCACTATCGTTGGCTAGCTCTCTCTCTTGTGCTCTTTTTTATGGCTATTTCTTGGTTATTTGGTTGATGGAAATGATGCGCTATCCTTGGAAGGCTCTTCTTTGCTATTGAGATGGTTTGTCTTAGCTATTTTCCTTGAATTGGTAAGCTTTTTACATTGCGATATCATTTGTTGTTCAAGTCAAGGTTATTTTTCTAGAGCTAGGTGGGAAGTATAAGGGCATACACCCCCACCTTAGTCTCCATCATTTTATTCTTACATGTTATTGGTTTAACAAGGGTTTTCTAAGAGAAGTATAAGAGCATACACCCTCTTAGCCTAAACCCTAGCTAGAGATACTTTCCTTGGGGAGTAAGAAGATTTATACCCCCAAGGAGGTAGTACCTCTACCTCTTTATTTTCTTGACTCCATTAACCCAATCATTAAAGGCACTTGTCATCACTTGTTGCATTGGAGATATAAAATTGTTGCTTTGGGAAATGTGAAATTTCATGATTTTGAAGTTGTTCCTAGTGGAATCAAATATATGCTATAAATGATTTCTTGAGCCACTAGGGCATTTCATTTCTCCAAGTATTTATTTATGTTGTTACCAATTTAACCTACATCCATTAGGGCTGCAGAAAACCCTTACCAAACCCTTCAATAACTCCTAATTTAACTGTTGAAAATTGCCTAAAATCTGCCCACATAATCTACTAAGTACAATGCATCTTTTGGAAAGTTTTGAGCAAGTTTTAGGGGTTAAATCTCTTGCTGTAATAACAAGTTTGTTACATCCATAAGGCTGATAAATATCACTGCAGTTATCTTTTTATGATTTTATGACAGACTTGTTTTTTGTGCTAAAGTCTTGTTCTATCATTGTTGAGCTTAACTAGTTTTTACTAGCTTGTCTCGTGCTTATTCAATTGGTCTTTTAGCACTTATATTGCAGCCCTTATTATCTCTTATGTGCTGATATCTATATATATATATATATATCATTGATTATTGTTGCAATTAGGGACATGAAGCTTAACTTTCTTGTCCACTTACATTACTATCTGCAAGTGTGGCTTTTCTTGTGTCTCGGGAAGGTACAAACACCCTTTGCAGACATCCAAAGACTGGAAAACCTTAAACCACCCAGAGATGAGTCAAATCCATATTTCCTCTCCCATCACTAACCTTTAGGGGGATACTTCTCTTCTTTCCCTTCCATCCATCTCAATCCCCACAGGGTCACCGATATCGCCTCCCTAGAGTGACCTAGTCACCCTCGAAATGCGAGACCTATATCAAGGTGACATTGGGTATAGTGTCCCTTAGTTGTTTCCATTTTGGTGGTTAGGTTGGGATTTTACCAACCTACAACTTGAGTGATAACAGTTGTCACAGTAAATTTGCATGAACGTGACTTTGTGAGACAAACTTGTGAGGGAGGCAACCTCACCTTGGCATGATGAAGACAACAGTTGGCATGTTGGGTTGCAAATAGTAGTGGGCATTGTTATCGCACAGTTTGTAGTTTAGGTCACAGGCTAAAGGATAGAGGAAAAACTAGCGCAACAGGAACCTTCCCCACCCAATGTCACCACAATGGGGAGGTTCTTTCTATTTAGGGAGGTTAGCCCAGGGGAGACGTCCCCGGAAACCTGGGGTTTTGAAGAGGCTGAGATATAAGGTCAGAGTTAAAGTTTCCCCCCTCACAGGTTACCACCAAAATCAGAAGGTCCGGCTAATCAACCAATAATGAAGTATAGTCCCAAATGAGAACACCTGCCCGTAACAAAGCAGCAATAGAAAAATATATATGCAGGCTATATACAAAGGGTTAGCGCTTCATATGACCATATAATATAATTTAAGCAATGTAAAGCAATAGATATCAATGAGATCAACGTTTTGTCAATTATCTATGGAAAGAGCATTAATTCATCAATAACTATCAAGATGACAAAGCCAACAATGTATTCAATAAACACTTCAATCTATAAATGCTTTAGATCATCACTCAATTGCTTATAAAAGTCAAAAGCTTGCTACATAAAAAATAACCAACTATGATGTCAGCCTTAGTTAGGGTTAGGGTTAGTTAGTTAGGGTTTCAAGATTTAGAGTTTAAAGAGTTGTTTTGAACACTAGGACTCCAACGTTGGAGGTCAAATGTCAGTGCCTTAGGGTATATGGGGTCAAAGATAAGGGCACAAGGTCTCAGAAGGATGATAACTCGGAGACTAGAAGGTATGGTTCTATGGTGCTGCAAAGGCAGGGCCCTAGAATCAAAACCTTAGGGGAAAGAGGCTCACTCCAGTGTTTCTTAAGCAAGGCCTTGTGCTCTTTCCTCCTTCTCTAAATTGACTTGGCAAAAAAACTAGCTTAAAGCATAAACCTAAGGGAGAAAGTGTTGTAATGACAAGGCTTTCAAACCCTAGAAGGTGAAACCCTAGGTGTAGGCAATCTAGGCCTAGGACATCTCCTCTTTTCAACTTATAGACTTCAACTCTAGCTCAGAAGAAAAAAGACAAGTGTAGCAACGACTAGGCTCTATCTCTTTTCTTCAATGGCTGAAAAATATTTCTCAACAAGGGGACATGTAACAATAACCTACTTGTGTGCTTGTTACCTAGGGTTTTAAATCATCAATACAATAAGAAAATGCAAGAAATTATACCTACAACCATTCATTTAAGAAGTTTTGCAAGAAAATTCACTTACATGTCATGAAGAAAAGCACAAGCAAACCTTAGTTGTAAAACTTCCTTGAGAGAAATGCCATAAATGCCAAAAATATCCTTCCAATAGCAAGTGTGCCTCACTTTAGACAACAAAACTACCCTAATAGGGCGCAAAAATCAGATCTCACTTGTGTGAGTGAAGTGTGTTATGTTAAAATGAGGGAAAACATCCTCAATTTATATCATCCAATGACCTTTAATTAAAAATTAGGTCATTAAAACAGCTGACAAGGCTAACTACTAAAAATCATACTGTTTTACATTTAACTGCTAAATAAAAACCCTAAATGAGCAGTAAGCAGGACGTCTAGCCCCTCTGAGGGAGACGTTGGCCCTTTCTAGGGCAAATCTGAGCACTAGAAGACAAACGTTGGCCCTCTTTGGGCCTCCAAACTCTGCCACATGTGCCAAACTTCCCTGTAAAGCTGCCACACGTTGGAGGTGGCGTCAAGGATCTCTAGAGGATGTCCTGGTCAATGGAGGGACACGTTCCACTTGCAGTGGGTCAACCCCCTAGGGCTAGGCTCAGCCAAGGCATCCTGGATGAAAACGTCCTTCTTCTTCTCTCGTGCAAATGCTCGATCAATCACTGTCATGTCTCTGCCCCTGATGAGGTCCCAGCAACCATCTGATGGGCTCTTTAGCCCCATGGAGGTCTGAACTGATCATCTCAACATGTGTACCGGTCCGTCGGGTATGGTCCTGCACATCAAAAACTTCGCCCTCCATGGGCTCATTAGTCCTCGGGATCAT
>SNQJ01S0288746.1:0-10854 GCA_010110895.2 Picea sitchensis | reverse complement strand
CTTCGTCATGGCGAAGTACTCTATGTCGTTGTTCTGATATCTTGGTGAAGTTCCAATTTTGCAATTTTTCTGTCTGCGAAGTATCTTCTAGAACCTCTTGTAACCTTACCGTATTATCCCGTTTCTTTCTTAACTTTCTAGCTTTCTTCCTCATGAGCTTTGTCTCAGTAATGCTTTTACCATTCTGATGCTTATCTTCTGTGGTCTTAGTTACTTCGCGTTGTTGAAAGGATTTCCCAGGGTTCCTGGATAATACTTTTTCTGTATAAAAAATAAGTAACACTCTTCTACAGATCCTCTAGTGTTCTCTTAGCCTCAACATAGGAGTTGCTAGTACTAAATATCTGTGATCTGCTCTTTTGTTCTTCAATAAAGTGCACTATCCTTCTGGTCATAAATTATTTTAACACTTACTTCTTTTGTTCCAAAAATTCTTCTTCCTCTTTTCATCTGGCTTGTTCTCTATCAATCCAAGGTTTTCCTATGAGCATGGTAAATAGGGTGTTGTCTTCAACAAATTTAATAATCTCAAAGTCTTCCTCTGTCGAAGTTCCATTGACAGTCATAGGTATTCGGGCGAGCCTTCCACATAGGTTTACTAGCTTTCCTCTAAATAAATTTTTTCCTCCTAGGGAAGGGGTCAAGGCAGGCTTCCCTATAGCTTCCCAAGTTCATTCTAGAATAATGTTCACTTGTGTTTCTTCATCAAGAATATAGTCAATGTCGAAGTCCCCTATTCTTTCTTTGACTTGCTCATTTTCTTTGAAGATCTCTGATAGCCTAACATGTCGGTGATCATTCAAGGTGTATTTCATATGTAGCAATATATTTTCTGATTTCTTCTGAGTTTCTACTATTTTTGGATCTGCCTTAGTGTTTTATTCATTCAGGTTCATTCTTTCAATCTTATCAATCATTCTAGGGAAATCCAACACTTCATGGTCTGAAGCTTTGCAAAAGAGACAACTAGGTCTTCCACTAGGGAATTCCTTAGCAAGATCTCCCAGTCTTTTGCAACTATAACAGAGGGTTAGCCCTCTCTTTCGTTTAAATGTTCCCCAACTTCTTCTGTACCGCGCACCAGGATCATGGTAGCTAGCCTGCACAAAACTCTTTCTAGGATATTGCATCCACTTGTTAGTCCAAATGTTCTTTCTATGCATAGGTATAACATATCTATCATTATACTTATCAAATCTATCCATATCAAACTTTCTTTCATTGATTAATGTCGTAGTTTTGAATCTAGGACATAATCTATCAAGCATACCTAGATCCATGCTTTAGAAACAAAAAAAAAATCACTTATCTTACTTCTACAAAGAACAAAGCTTTTAGATCCAAAAACTTTTGACTATTCTTACCTTTATTAGAGCATAGAGCTTATAAATATTACCTCTTTTCTACAGATTTGACTTCTTTCTTTCAGAGATTTCCACTTTTGCTTTTCTTAGAGCACAGAGCATTCAGATCTTACTTCTTTTCTTCAGATCTGATATTCCTTTCTTCAAATATGACCCTATTTCTGGCACAAAGCTTCACAGGTCAAGTAAAAATATGCATACTAGGGCTACAGATCTATGCACCGAGCTTTCTTTTGCACACAGTTTCTTCTTCCTCAGTTCCTAGCAATCACAGTTTCAGGTCCCAACAACATAACCATTTGTTGGCACAGGGGCAGACCTAGGGTTCAACGCTCAAGAGTGCACCAACAAAGCCCTAACTATTGGCCCTTTCAACAACACCTACGAAGCAGATGAAGTCTCACCCAAGGTAGAGGCAGGGGTGGTTGCAATATTCAGGTGTCTACAACCTTAGCTGGGACACAGATACGTGATTATATCCTTTACAGAGACCTTAACACTGTTCATTCATCATTATTAACCCTTATTGTACTTCTCAGATAAGACAGAACATCAGATTACTTGCTCAGATATAAGATATTTCGGTGCTTAGCAATAACAAAACATATTAGATCTTGTAGATCAGCACTAAGAATCCTCATACACATTAGATATACTATTCATATACATCTAGTAAATCACAAAGCATAATTAAATCTATCTAATAATGGAAAATCACTTAGCAAGATAATGAAAACACAAGGAAGCAACAACACAAAGCATGACACACATGTTTACGTGGTTCACCCCCACCCTGGGGCTACGTCCACAAAGCCTTCTTCTTCTTTATTAGCTTTGATCAATCTGATTACAACACATAGCTCAACTTGTACTCCGCATAGGACAAGATATCTGCGTGTACCTCGCCAGATCCTCCTTTCCCAAGTAGATCTAGCACAGAGCCTTCTTACAATCTGTGCACTCAACACTTACAACACTTTCACTCAACTCTGCAAGCTTCTTACAATCATGCACAGAGCATTCACATTCGATCACACAGATATAATTACTAATACTAATCCATCGGCTCTTCTTACATTGCCTAGCTACTTATTTATACTTTTATAACATAGGCCTAAACATGGGTAAACCCATGGGCCCACATCCCTTTTCCCATTACATTAACCCAAAACCCTAAAAGGGGCCCCAAAAGTGAGCTGAGATCCCGTGATCTCTGCGTCGCCTGACGCTCCATCTTTGACAGGGATTCGATGTCCAAAAATGGTCAAATATGACCAAGTGTTCCTCAAAACTTGGTCAAGGGCCAACGATATCCCATTGCTTATCTGAAACCTAGATGGCACAACCTCATTTTAATTTTGAAACAGTTTATGATATGTGAAGGACGGTATGGGTTGGTTTTTCTATACCATGTTCGGTTGCTTATGTTATTCATAGGGTTTGAATTGAACATGCCATTCTACTTGTTAATGAGCCTTTACAAAATGTCTAAATGCTATAAGTGACAGAGAATGAACTCTCTGTCGAGTCTTTTTCATCACAGACTCATTAAAATCCTATTGATTTCTGACCTTTCGAAAATCTGTGACAATTGGGAGAGTTTCTTGAGCCGAAATGGCTTCACCTAGGTCGACAATATAGTCAACCCACCTTTAATTGTAAACCCCATTTTGGACAAACTAGTGACCGAAATCTAGGTTTTCAATTTACATTATGGCTTTGAATTAAATGAACCAACGTCTATTGTTGTTGAAACCCATGTGGTTAAGAAATTACCATGTAATTTTTTGCCCAGGAAATCTTTGGGACAAGTAGTTGGCGAATTAAAAGAAAAAGTTTCCCCTGTGCCTACAAACAAACCTAATCTGAACAATAATGATAAGCCTATTGCAAATAAAATTGGCAAGGGTAAGAAACAACAGACCTCTAATTTGAATTTTAGGAATAAGAGGTCTAGTCGATTGATTTCTAGGAGTTTAAGGAATCGAAAAAGATATCATTTGAGATCGATCTCTATGATCGAGGTCAATGATCAATGTTCATATCAAGAGATAAATGATTTCTTAGCTTCGGAAGATCCGGAAAACCAATGTCCTAGGAATGAGGCTATTACTTAGTTTGAACAGTATGACTTCGTGTCTAAATTACCCCCATGTCTCANGATCGAGGTCAATGATCAATGTTCATATCAAGAGATAAATGATTTCTTAGCTTCGGAAGATCCGGAAAACCAATGTCCTAGGAATGAGGCTATTACTTAGTTTGAACAGTATGACTTCGTGTCTAAATTACCCCCATGTCTCAAAGTCAAGGAGGGTTTTCTAGGCATTGGTCATGACCTAGAACAAGCCACAGGGAAACATGACATACCCGTTGCCAACTGTATTCCACATCGGTATGCCATTACACCAGTGCATTGTGACAATTGCTTAGATTGGATAGAGCGCTATTATAGGGATATTATGCTCTTACAGGTGCAAGTAAAATGTCTAGCTGCTTAGAATTCTCTATTGGAATGAGAGAACCAAGACTTGAAAGCATAGACATAAAGGGAAAATAAAAGAATCAAGAGATCCTATAATATAATCATAAAAAATAAAACTAGTTTCAAAGCCATGATAAATTTGGAACTGTCTGATCCTTCATTTTCTAGATTCTAATGGTAAAACTGATTTTGTTTGATTTTATTCCATTCTATTATGAAAAATAAAAATAGGGAGATTTCATTTTGATTTCTTTTTCTAATAATTATATTAGCTACAGAATCTATGATTTTGTAGCCAATCTGTTTTTGAATAATAGTTAACATTGTTTTATGAATATCAAATCTGTTTTTCTATCCATAGGAAATTGATGATTATGATGTTGATTGCATGGAGAAAACACCTTGGATCGTATGCTCTATTATTTAGTAGTTTTTGTCTTTTATGTTCATAAAACTTTGGTTTATTTTTGACAAACAAACTCATACATGAGTGGTTACTAGTTTCACTATTTTTGTAATACTATCTATTTGTGTGGATTCAACTCTATCTTGTATGATAAGAGTATATGAATCTTGAACTAGTTTAAATATAGGTCACTCTTAGTAGTGAAGGACATCTTTGGTTGGGACACATTATGGACATATGATTTTGGAAGACTGATATGGAGAGGTTGTTCACTACTTGGCTTTAGACCTGTGTGATGCTTACCCTGTTATGTTTTTACTTCTATCTTATGAAATGTTATTACGTTTAATGCAGATTCCGTCTGGTTATCATATGGTATTTCATATTATTAAGTGTTTTGATGATTTCTATAATCTACTATTCCATATTACATCTGTGATCAAATCTTTCAATTAAATATTGTTGATTTATGGTGGATTTTGGATGATGGATTATATGCATGCTTTGTATTAAGTTTCCATTATTATAAGTGTTCATTATCATAAGATCACCAGATCTGTATATTTTATCAGTCTATTGTTATATTGTTGTTCCAAATCACCTTTGATTTTCTTCTGGGAGTATTAGCTCTGTTCTGTTACAGGTTTCCCTAATAAGCGGGACAACTAGGAACTTGAATTGCACAGGAGAATAAATTCATTTTAATTGATTAATCACAGGTTAGTTTACTAGCTCTTTAGTTATATTATTTATCAATGAAATAGGAACAACTTGAATTAGCTTTAACTGTTCATCTATTCTTGTTTCAATAATATTCACTTAGTATTCATTAGTTTTTTTTAGATTTTAAATATTAGACAGAAAAAAGAAAAATGTATGTGATTTCTTTATCTCTTTTACAAACACTTACAAAAACATCTATTTCGCAAGGTATCCAGTAAATCTTGTAAATTGTATATGCACTGTTTATAATCATATGCACATATTCCATCTTTCTATTTTGGCATTTGTAAATTATTAGACTTATATTCTCAGTATTATATCTTTATAGATTAGTTTTGTTTCTTTTATTATTTTTAGGACTTTAGTTGGCCAATAGAGCCATTAAACCCTTCAGGTCATTTCATTCCAAAGGGCTTGGGTTATTTAGACAACCTCGGTCCAGATTTTACCTTCCAGTTGACGGTGTGTCGCATACGCCTGTCAACAGAGAGTTGGTGCTGAGATGGGATGCGAGGAATGAAGATAAAGGGAAGCATGGAAAGTTCAACCACCTTTGGACATGTCCATTCAAAATCAACACATACTGTGGGAACAATGCTTATTTCTTAGAAGGATTAAATGGAGAATTCCTTGGTTGGGGGCCTATAAACGATAGGTTCCTCAAGCATTATCTGATGAAATAAAATCCGTTTAAGTCATTTTTCATTGTAAATAGTCATTTAATTTTTTGCGTCGAGTAATTAGGTCAGTAGAAAACTGAAGCCCGAAGTGAAGGCCCTAAGTTCATGATGAGTCTTTAGAAGCTGCTTCGAGAGGTTTAGGTTGTTTTTTTGTTTTTTGTATTACAGTGACAAAGAGTCGAAATAAGGCCCAATGGTCAGGTGCCTGGTCTAATGTTATTTTCTACCTCGCGGGGAGGATAACATCCTCGTTGGAGCCAGTTGTTAGCATCGCCATTTTTTCTTTCCATTTAGAGTCGGTTTTAGTCACGTTGTGACCCATGTGTCCAAACATGTGAAGTCAGGTATGTAAAAATGAAAGGGTCTAAATCAGTGAGTGGTCGTTT
Organism: Picea sitchensis; assembly: GCA_010110895.2. Taxonomy (NCBI): domain Eukaryota; kingdom Viridiplantae; phylum Streptophyta; class Pinopsida; order Pinales; family Pinaceae; genus Picea; species Picea sitchensis. The sequence continues at coordinate 4,810 of SNQJ01S0288746.1, read as the reverse complement.
GGACCTTGGAAATGGGAAGGGGTGTCAGATTTCAAGCATACATAAATAGTACGGGCATGTCGTTCTCAAAGAGTCGGGTCCTGTCAAAAGTTAGTCTCTATGTGCCCTAGGTCAAGTCAAGCAGTTAATCGAAGTCGTTTCGGCAAGTGTTGTGGCTATTATCCATTCATCATGAGGGCCAAAGGAATGAAAAATGACAGTGTTCACATCATGTATGCCTTGAAAACCTTATCGTATGTACCTTGCAGTCAAGGATGTGTTATGGAAGATCTATGGTTTGATTCACAACATCTAGTTGCCATGAATTCAGTGTTCTTTGGCACGATTCTTTTTTCCACCCGATCCGTTATAAATCCCATAATTTCTACACCCATTCTGTCTACGAAATCAGATTCAGGATATGTCTGTAATTTTTCTCTTAGTCCCAGATCAATCAAATTCTCTATTTTGGGCATCTGCCCAATATACTATGTGTAAGAAACATATCAATCGCACCATGGCGACGTATTAGAACAAGAATAAGGGTACACGTATTGGAAAGATCGCAATACCCAAGCCTCAGAGTGATTGGGATTCATTCTCACTCACAATGGGCATCCCCGAAGATAAAAAGGGGGTTTTTCCTTCACCCACGGGGACGACGACATCACACCGCGCAAAACTTGGAGTGGAAAAAACTGTGTAGGAAGGAAGGATAGCATAAACCCCATTTCTCCAACAACATATACCTTGGAGAAGGGGAAGACCAAGGAAGAACAAGGAAGATGAGGAAATTTGAATATCAGATGATCCATGTGCATGACCGATCACCGAAAAATTACTTATGCATGCCATCCACTTGGAGCCTTTGGAAGTCACCAACCAAGAAAGTGGGAGTAGAACGAGGAGGATGGATGCCATGAATTCAAATGATCAAGAGACAGTTTAGCAGTTGAAACAAGTGAAGCTAGCCATTGGAGAACTATACAAGGAAAACAGGAAGCTGAGACAACAACTGTGACAAAGATTACAGAAACATCAACAACACGAGGTCACGAAGGAAACACGACATGGCTCAAAAGATAGCTCCACGAGGCGTAGGACACGATTGTACAGCTGCGCGAAACACAACATATGTTGGAAGAAAGGTATGCCAAAAACTCTAGAGAAGGTGAAGCGGCCGAAGAGTTAGCCCATGCAGCTCTCGCCAACGAGCAGAAGAAACAATATTAGCCGAGTTCATTCCTGTATTCGCAAACGAAAGGAAAATATTGACAATTTTGCAGGAGACATCACCCAATACATTGTGCCATTTTGATAATGGTCGTGATTGTCTACAACCACTTGTCGCACACACTTCCTCCAGAAAATGAGTGCACGTCATAAAACCAAAGCCATTACAATAGACAATGGAACTTTGACAGACCCTTGTCCACCTAGATACCTGATCGAAAACCAAATGCCCATGGCTGATTACAACGTTCATGATGCGACCAGATGTACCTTTTGTCTATTTTTGGAATAAGTCATGCAAAGAGTTTTGTAAAGAAAAACAGTCAGTTCTCTAGTTTGTAGGGATAGTAGTTAGAAGAGTAGGGTAGACCAAGAGGCACCCTCATTTATTTGATATTTTCGATGTAAGCCAGGTTGGTTGGCAAAATTGGTATAGACGATAGCTATTGTATGTAATTTGAGTTCAACCAAAACTTAATGAAAAGGTTCTATAACATTGATGAAAATATTCTAATTGTAGCAGTTGGATGTATTGTTTTCCCTTTCTTGCGTATGTGTTTCCTGTTGTATTTTTCTATATATTTTTCTGTCTTCTTCAGAATGAATTCTCGAACCTGTGGATTCGTTGCACAACGCCCCTTGTTCACACCACTTAGACAAAATGTTTTCCTCTAAAATCTAACTTCGAATTCACCTGTAGCGATGCTTTGAGTTACTTCCTGTAATTTCTTTCAGCCACACATTACTATTTTTCACTGAAGACTGTTGCTCGCTTAGTCTTTATCCTCTCAAAGTTCAGTCATTGATTCATTTGTTTCACTTGTTTCCTCGAATCAACTCCATAGCCCAAAGTCTTATTTTATTGCTCCAATATAACCATAACCCATTAGATCAAATGTGTTAAATCTAGCCACTACTTTAAAGCGATATCTCACGCAAAGACATAGTATCCTGAGAGAGCCCTCTCCAGGTCTAAAAGGCTAGTTTCGGGCCTCAAGGTTGGTTGAAAAAGTTACCTTCATCATCTGTTTATCAACTGAACGAATTTATAGAGTGCTATCATAACCCATACTTATCATGAGAGATGGATTTCTAAAAAACATAGAAGGGATTTTGGTGAGTTTTTGTAATACCTTGGTTTTGACCTTGGGCTAGCAATGCAGGTTAGTTTGTATGATGAATGACTGAGGGCTAAGCAATGTAATGTGGAAATAATAATAATAATAATAATAATAATAATAATAATAATAATAATAATAACAACAACAACTGTAGACGGACCAAGACAAAGTCACGAGGGGATGTGATTCCACAAGAGACGGGGTTAAAAGGGGCCAAGCCAAATTATAATATTTTGTTCGTACTCTTTGCATATGATATATTACGGCATACTCATCTTCGAGTTAGTTGGGGAAGTAGTTACATGAACTTCTTAGGGAAGTGGTGGTGCATTATTTGCATGCAAATTTATGGCAAAGTTTAAGGGCATACAAATGCTACTCATTCATTCTTGTTCTTAATTTGCATGGAACAAAGGAAGGCTACAAAAAAGAGATTTGATCCAAGTTGGTTGTAAGGGGAATATGGATTATTCCAATAATAAGAAAAATTTCCTTGTATGCACAATAATTATACACAATTGAGATTCCCTTGATTTTCCAACACCGATATTTCCCAATGAGTTTGTATTGGAGCCCTAGAAAGAAGTGGAATAGTCGGAGGGACTACATTGTAGAGAAGGGGGTTCCTTTCTTTGAGTTGTGCACGCTGATAAGGAAAGAGAGTGTTACACATTTATTTGGAACCATAAGCCAAGGAATATGTAGAAGACCAAAATATACTATTAGATCATGAATATTTTTCTCACATAATACTTAACTAGCAGAAGGATATCATGGTTGTGCTTTTTCCTAGGAAGAAGAACAAATAGCCACATTTTCCCTTGGAACAAGTACATATATTCACATGTTTCCCATACAAAACCTGCTACCGTCCCTTAAAGCTTCAAAAAGAATAAATTCATGAGGACAACTAAGAATAACCAAATTGTGAAATACAAAAGGCTTGCACGAAAGAAATGCATGGCTCACATCTTCAGTTTTTTGCATGCCATGTGACCTATCATTAGCTCCTCAAGAATATATAAGGATGAGAGCCAAAGATAAGGGAAGGAGGTCCGTATGTAAGAGTACTTATGCTAGCAATTTGTAGCAAGAATCCTTGGTCTAGAGTGTGATACCATTGTTGAATCCTAGGCATCAATATTAGTATGATTTGATCCTAGGTGAGGACTATTAGCCATTCACTTGGTCATCTTGCGATGATATGGTTTCATATCATGCTTGTTTGTTGAAGGTGGAATAAGGACTAAGGAGGAGGACTTTGGGTCTTGGATTTAGGATTACAATTGTGAATCTCAAGGTAATCATAATTATTGCTACTCTCTTTCAATAAATATAGATCTATCTTCCTCCCCCCCACCAAGAATCTCTATGTTTATGTATCCTTTTTGCAACTTTTATGAGATTTCATGGATCTAGTTTAGCTTGATATTATAGATTGAGAATCTAGTCATACAAGTTTATATTTATAGTTTTATGAAAGAATGAGAAAGGTATTGCTTGTTGGATGATTGTGTAGGTTGGTGGTGAATCAACAAATCTATAGAAAGGTCAAGCGTAATCCATTAGATAAGCTAGACAAACATCTGGAATCAGGCATGTACCTTATTCCTTCTGACGCTTACTTTTGAAAATGCATGTTAGTCTTAGGAGAAAGTACGATGTTATCTATCCCTTTCTATATCATTGAAGTACACCGGTTTAGTGGGGGTTTTGACTACTTATTCATAGGTAGATTACCCTATAATAGAATTGGTAACTCCACTGAGGAAATGACTTAAAGGTCCTTCCTTACTTTTCCCAGGTGATTTATTGTTCCTTGTTCATTTTCAGAAGTTAATGTTGACCCTGTAATGTATGCAATTAAATCCTAAGTGTTTTCATGTTTGTTTGATCAAGTTATGGGTGGTTATTTGTTTGAATTTCCCTAGTTTTCCCCATGCTTGTGACTATTCCTAGGGATAGTTGCAGTTGGTCATGATTTATATTCAGGAATCCCATGGCCACAGGCTTTGGTTACTTGTTTTTACATAGAAACTTGTGACCTTACATTTATGGTCACTTGTACCTGCACATACATGCATAACCTATTCCTATAGGTGTTTTTGTTTTTGTTTCTCTTGGTTTTTTCGTATTTGATTAAATATTTCTCTAGTTTTAAAAGTTGTTGTGATCATTGATCTTTGATTTTTCAACTTTATCTCATTTGAATTGAAAAAGAGTTAGAAAGAACTGCATATCATTGTTTTATCATCTTAGGTATTGTTGGATCATGTTGTCATTGATGCCAATTTATGGTCACTTGTACCTGCACATACATGCATAACCTATTCCTATAGGTGTTTTTAATTTGTTTCTCTTGGTTTTTTTCGTATTTGATTAAATATTTCTCTAGTTTTAAAAGTTGTTGTGATCATTGATCTTTGATTTTTCAACTTTATCTCATTTGAATTGAAAAAGAGTTAGAAAGAACTGCA
>SNQJ01S0288745.1:0-10854 GCA_010110895.2 Picea sitchensis | reverse complement strand
AAAGTCGTCACATCATTGCAATCTTCAGTTGATACCACTCTTCTCTTAAAGAGTGTCGAGTCTACCAAAGTGGTCACGCCGATGCCATCTTTGGCTGATCCCACTCCTCTCTTGGGGAGTGAAGTGTCTACCAACTATGTTTTTAGCATTTCCAGTTTCCTACTCTCAGAACAAGGGGGAATTCCTCTCTCTCTAATCACACCCCCTCCAAGCCCTACGATGGTTTCCTTTGATTGGAATGATCTTGTTGAGCCTCGTCTTCCTTCTTCTGCACCTTTTCAAATAAGGGTTGAATTTAATTCAACAAACATTTATTTATGTATCGTGGATGAAGGAGCCTCCGCAAGTATTTTATCCTCCCTGGTTTGGAAAGTCTTGGGATCTCTCGAGCTTGTATCTACTTCGCATGAGCTGTTGGATTTTGAAAGATGTCCTAGTGAATATTTGGGGGTTCTTCCTCAGTTTCCTACCTGGTTAGGTGGGAAGATTGTCCTTGTTGATGTTATAGTGGTGCAAGGCCTGTTAGATTTCAATATGCTTCTCGGGCGTGATTATGTATATGCTATGAACGTTGTGGTGTCTACGCTCTTCCAGGTGATGTATTTCCCTCACAATGGAAGCATTGTCACTATCAACCTACTAGAATATGATAATCACCATCCTAATTTGGCGTTAGTTCAGGTTTCCCTTTTATATGTTCCTAGTGTTCATGTAGACTCTACCTTGCCACAGGTTAATTATGTGGCATCCTATCTTTGATGTTCAATTGCTTCTAGGAAGGAACCTGTGCAATCGTGTTTTCCTTCTCAGGACTTGGTCTCAGCAATTGACCCATTGGTTTATCCAGTAGGGGCATGGGAGACCTTTCTCCCCTCTCTTGGTCCAAGTGATCTTGAGTCTCCTTCTGAGTATGATCTTGTTGTTTGTAGATCCTCAAGCCCTCGTGCTTTTGATTCTTGGTTCATAGACTCCACCAGTCCTAGCCAGAGCCTCCATCGTCATATGGAATATGGTCAGTTTACTTCACCCTTTGGGACTGTCGACCCTCGCTTGCATGATTTCTAAGATTTTTAATTGCCTTCAGATGAGTCTATCCTTGAAGCCATGACTACATATTCTATACCATGGGAGGACTTACTCCTTGGTTTGTGTTTTCTTCCCTTTTGGGAGACTTTCCAAGATGACCATCGAAGAGAATATTGGTATAATCCTAGCAGTGGGCTCTACCTAAACCAGTTTCATACATGATTCATATCACCACAGGTCTTTGTTTAAGCCCTTTTCAGACCCTTTAAACATGAAAAGATTGTCGAGCGATCTTGTTTCCCTTCACACTCACTAAACTGAAATTTGAAGGCACGTATGTCCAGCGGTAGTTTACCCCTTTTTCAATCCGGATGGTCATATGTAAGAACAAAGGTATACTCTAGGAGCCTTTGTTCTCTAGAAGAGTATCCTCAGGTATAATTTTAACCCTTTTTCAGGCCTGAGGGACTAAATTTATGAAAAAGGAACCCCCACAGAGTCCATAGTTAAGCTCTTTTCAGACTCCCTAAAATTGAAAAGATTGTTGAGTGACTTGGTTCCTTCACACTTGTTAAAATGGTCTAGAAGAACATCCCATATGGAGTCCATAGTTAAGCTCTTTTCAAACTCCTTAAAAGTGAAAATATTGTCAAGTGATATTGTCTTTGTCACACTCGTTAAAATGATTTTGAATAGACGTATTTTCGGTGCTAGTTTACCCCTTTTTCGAACCGACTAATAATACCTTCGAAAAAGGTACCCCAGTGGAGTCTCCTTTTACATTTTTTCAGACTCTCTAAATATGAAAAACCGTCGAGCTTACCTTCTCTGGCTTGTTAATCGCATTTTCATTCCTGCATATTTGGCCTAATAGCGGCTCCAGGTTGCCCTCAACTGAAAATTTTGAAGCATGACTTATACACAAGCCTTGTAGCACTTTTTCCTCTACGTCTTAACACCTTGACCCATGGAGGGATTGCCCCAAATGTCCTTTTCTTCCATATGTTTTCTTGCTTTGAACATTAGTGTGTTCCTTGTGCCTGGAACTAGTATGTTTGCAACACTCATTCCTCCTTTGTAACGTATCATTCTTTTATTCTTTTTCAAGCTTCCCAAAAATTATTGAAAAAGACAAAAAAATCAAATATACCCCAAAAAGAGGAATGGAAAAGTATTTTATTTTTGTTGGCAGCACAATGAGTCACCCTTGGAAAAAGCACATCCTTTTGTTTGTTTGTCAAGCTCTAGGATTTAATATGACATTATAAAGTTGTTCTCATTACATAGAGTCGTGTCCTCCTTCATTTGGTTATTCTTCCAAACATATGGAGAGTTTGTGCTACCTCCTGCATCGTGAACTTATGTCAATACCATGCTGCCTGAGTCTCATCATTTGTCGTTCTATTGTCCAAGGGAAGTTTTTACCAAGATTGAGTCATCCCTTCTGCATTTTGTCTCTTGACCTCATGCCCGACCATCCTAAAAGCCCAATCAAGTCTTTGTTCGAAATCAGTGAAGCCCTCAGCCTGATCATCAATATCCTCTAGTCTGCTCCCCGACGAGTCGTCGAAGACCTCTGGGTAGTGAATTCGTACACTCATATTACACTCCTACCTGAGTTCTAAAGATTTTGAATTTGTTCCTCGAGCTCTGAAGGCCTCATCTCTATCCATCAAGCATGATTAGCTTCTTGAAGATGGATACTATACATGTATATCTTTTTTATTTCGAGATGTAGATCCACTGTGTATTGCTCGTGGATACACTTTATATAGTTATATGACATGGATCTGTAGTGTATTTGATTGGAAACCATGGTTTTATTTCATTCCAAGCATGCGTATTCCTGCCTCGGTGAGACAATTTTTATTTTACAGATGGAACCTCCCGAACTCTAGTCCCTAGGCTCACTCGCTTCGTACGTTGGTGAATATTGGTAATGTATTTCGTCCATCAGATGCTCTTCTGACCTCACACATTAGGGGGCATCTATTATAACCCTAATTTGCACCAGCCATGCATACCTGGCATGAGGCCATCTCACTTGCCATTTTTGCCAAGCCACCATTAAACAACTCTTCTAAAAACCATCCTTTTGAAGATGTACATGCCCTGCACAACAAATACCCACGTGTATATGCTAGTTGACCCATTACAACCCGTGTATACTGACAAAAGCACAAAAAATAGAAATTTGCAGACAAAATACAAATTTATGGGTAATTTCCTAAACTGTTTGACCACTCATAGTTGGTCACTCAACCGGATAACTACCCTCTTTTATCCTATAAAAGAAGAGGTAGGGGTCCCATTCAAAAAGAGAAAAATAAGAGTAAAGAAACTCTACCAATTTTTGTATTCCCCTTACCCCAATGTTTTGCAACCATTTTGTGAGAACTGAAGAAGAGAAGCAGTTGGTGCACAGTTGAAGAGGAGCCTAGGATCAGGTTCGAGGAGTAGTGGTCGATCTCACCATTGTAATTTACTTTTGTGAGGTTAATAAGAAATAATTACTTTTCCCGTCCTGCCATATGAGGTGTTCAATATTCAGTTTTGGTTATATTTTATTAAACCCTCTAACCCACTAATTCATATATAAGATGCATGTTTGGAGTTCTTTGTTTGTATTTTTATGAATGCAGGTTGGCTTTGGGAGGAGACTTGTAGTCAAGGAGAAACTGAACGCAAAAGTATCAAAACCAAATGAGGATTTCAAGGTAGAGTTACCAGATCCTTTTATCCTTGTGTTTTATGCATGAATGTGGGGTCTATGTCGAGATGATAGTAAAAACTAGGAGACTTTAAACGGGCATTTTTTCATGCATTACAAAACCCTTAGTGCTAGTCCGTAGCGGGTTTTCCCACCCACATCATAATTGGCGATCGTACTGGAGAATATCTCTAGGGTGTTTTGGCAATACTTTTTTGGTATTTTAAATTGGTTTGATTACCTTTTTTTTGAGTTTCATCAAGAGTCTGAGTTTGTAGGGATTCTGGTCTTCTATACCAGTACTCCCTGCTTTTATTGCTTAATTGTTTTTTTCTTTTTTGGGAAGTTACAGAGGTGTACGCGGCCTGTAGTGAGCCTGTAGGCATACATACGCGCTCTACATTTGGACAACCCACGTACATACGCTGGCTGCTGAAGTGTCAGTAGTGTGCCTGAGTTCAGAATTTGGTTTTTTAAAGGAGAGGTAGTCATCCTCATCCCTGCAGAAGTGATCCTTCTCAGGGGTTTTCTGGATTTAGTCATGGCCTCTGTTGTTGTAGTTTGTAGCCTAGGTATAATCTTAGATTAGATTTGCTTTATCAAAATTCTCCTGGAATCTTCTTTATCAAAGTAAGTTCCTGTGTCTTTAAGGGATTCTAGTTTTCAATATCAGTACTCCCTGCTTGTTTTGTTGGACTATTAGTTTTCATATTTTTTTTTGAGAAGTTACAGAGATGTACGTGGCCTATAGTGGGCCTACAGGTGTACATACATGTGCTACCTTTGGGAAGCCTGCGTACATACACTGTCTACTGAAGTAATATTTTCGTTCCTATGTCAAGGATTTTTTTTTTTTAAAAGAGGCAATCATCCTCTTCCCTAAATGAATCCATATTTATCAAGGGTTTTCTTGATCTAGCCCTGGTCTCTATTATTACAGTCTTGTAAGCCTAGGTTTGACGTCAGTTTGCTTGTCTTGTTTTTGAGCTTTTGTAAGTTTCTATGTCTTTAAGGTATTCTGGTCTTCCATATCAGTACTCCCTACCTTGATGCCTAGCTTTTATTTTTTTTTTAGAAAAATCGACAGAGGTGTACGTGGCCTGTAGTCATCCTGCACACGTACATACATGCCCTGCCTTTAGACAGCCCGCATACATACGTTGTCTGCTGAAGTGACAATAGCGTACCTGTATCAAGAAAATATTTTTTAAAGAAGAGGCAGTCATTCTCTTCCCTAAATAATTCCATATTTTTCAGGGATTTTCTTGATCTAGTCCTAGTCTCTATTTGTTACAGTCTTTGGCCTAGGTTTGACAGCAGCTAGATTTTTTTATCTTATTTTTTCGCTGGAAATCTTAAGAAAAATGAGGGGCCATGAATCGTGTATTCATCAGTTTGTTTAGAATATTTTTCTATTTCTTCTTTGATTGGAAGAAAATATTAAAAAAAAAACTTAGCTTTTTAGGTCTCTTTCTTTCTTGGCATTTGCTTTGCATTGTTATTTGAAAAAGAAAAATAAATTAGCATAGTGTTGTGTTTTCTTGTAATTTTAAAAGCATTTCAAAAGAAAAATAAGAAAAATAATACTTCTTTGCTAGTATTCTTGTAAGTTTCATCTTTTATTTATTTATTTATTCGCAAGATTCTTAACAACGTCAGTTGCACTACCACACCTTTTGAGTAAATCAAGCCTTAAAAAGAACGTTAATTAAAAACAACTAGACTTTTATGCTTGTAAGGTCAACCAACTAGTTTAGGGTTAGGGCCTTGAATTAGGTTGGAGAGGAAACTCTTCAAGGATGTTAAATCAAACATACGAGTCTGAGTTAGGGAGTGTAGAAGTTGAGTAACATGAAATTTATCTGGGACCCCCCTCTAACACAAGGGATAAACATGAGGTCGCGTGTGGAAATGTAGTGGAGATAACCCCTCCAAAGCCAGACCAAGCATAGTGGAGAACGCATATAGAGATATTGTCTTGGGATTTTGTTGATCGCATTTTACACGGAGCTTTGTGGGTCTCGAATCCATTCGAGGTCCTCAGTCATCTTCGGGAACACTTGATTTCAATACCGTTGATAATTTTTGGGCTTGATAACCTTCTCATTGTGGTCTAACCGACTATAGATTGTACTCGCATCATGACTATTCGCGTGTTGGTAGCCTAGTTGCCTTTATTTTAGGGACATACACATGTGACTGCAAGGGTATACCACGGTACCTAGAGTAGACATTGGACCATGCTTTGTAGAGTATACCCAAATGGTGCTTCCGTATTTGAGTTGCACTTGCACTGGTAAGTTGCTCTAGTGTTGGTTGGTGTAATTTTTCTTCAAACTAGTTAGTTGTGTGTTTGATTTGCCTTTAGGAATTTTTCTGGTGTGTTCTCTGTGCTCCCTAGTTTTCCATAGTGAGTTAGTTAGTCATTGCTTTGGGTCTCTAACCTAGGGTGGTAGACCACCCACTCTGTTGGTCGTGACGAATTTTTGGTCTTCTTCTTAGAAACGTGGAGATGCCTCTTTTTAGGCGTTGTTTTGATAACACTGGTTCTTTAGAGTCAGTGTGAGACTTTTATGGATTTGAATGATCCCACAAGGGGAGAACCTATGCATAAGATATTCATGGCTAAATTTTCGGACGATGCCAACCAAGGAACCCCTTCACAAGGGGATTCTTTTGCTTTTCCATTCTTCGCAAACGATGGTGTCCATTTGATGGCCACTTTGTACATTCCTGGGTTGAATGTGGGATTACCGGTTTGGTTGGGTACCATTCCAAATGTCCCAAATTCTATTGATGCTTCCCAGCTAAGGGATTTATGTCATGGGCATAATTTTGATATTCCTTTGTCAGCAAAGTCTTCTCCTCCTCCTTCTCCTGCATTTGGTGAAAGTATAGTTACTAGTAACCAGAAGTATAAATGAAGTAGAAAGAGGAAGAAGAGGAAGAAGAAATCACCAACCTCTGTGCATCATGTTGGAGATAGGTCAACAGCCTCTGCAATTCATGTTGGGGGCAAGAACCCACCCTCTACAAGTAATGTTGGATATGTGCAACCAATCAGTGCTAGTCATGTTGGGGGCATTGATTCTATTGAGAAACCTAGATGAATAGGACATAAGACTAAGTTCCCTTGTAATATTTGCAAGGAAGATCACCTTACTCATCTATGTCCTAGCATTCCAAAGGTACAAATATTGTGGTGCCTAATTACAAGCTCTTATAATTCTGAGTCTTATGAGGTTTCCTCATAGTCTATTCATCCATTGGTTGAGAAAGTGTCCATACCGATGAAGTCATCAGCTGATCCAACTTTTCTTTTGAGGGGTGAGGTGCCTTTAGACCTTGTAGTCTCTCAGCCTGTTCATCCATTGGTTGAGAAATTGGTCATGTTGATGTAGTCATCGGCTGATCCCACTCCTATTTTGAGGGGTGAGGTGCCTTTAGACTATGCAGTATCATAGCCTACTCATCCATTGGTTGAGAAATTGGTCATGTCGATGCAGTCATCAGCTGATCCCATTCCTCTTTTGAGGGGTAAGGTGCCTTTAGACCTTGTAGTGTCTCATCCTACTGAGCCATTGGTTGAGAAAGTGGTCATGTCGATGTAGTCATCGACTAATCCCACTCATCTTTTTAGGGGTGAGGTGCCTTTAGACCATGTAGTCTCACAACCTATCCAGTCACTGGTTGAGCAAGTGGTCACGCCATCGCGATCTTCAGTTGATCCCACTCTTCTCTTGGAGAGTGTTGATTCTACCAAAGTCGTCACATCATTGCAATCTTCAGTTGATACCACTCTTCTCTTAAAGAGTGTCGAGTCTACCAAAGTGGTCACGCCGATGCCATCTTTGGCTGATCCCACTCCTCTCTTGGGGAGTGAAGTGTCTACCAACTATGTTTTTAGCATTTCCAGTTTCCTACTCTCAGAACAAGGGGGAATTCCTCTCTCTCTAATCACACCCCCTCCAAGCCCTACGATGGTTTCCTTTGATTGGAATGATCTTGTTGAGCCTCGTCTTCCTTCTTCTGCACCTTTTCAAATAAGGGTTGAATTTAATTCAACAAACATTTATTTATGTATCGTGGATGAAGGAGCCTCCGCAAGTATTTTATCCTCCCTGGTTTGGAAAGTCTTGGGATCTCTCGAGCTTGTATCTACTTCGCATGAGCTGTTGGATTTTGAAAGATGTCCTAGTGAATATTTGGGGGTTCTTCCTCAGTTTCCTACCTGGTTAGGTGGGAAGATTGTCCTTGTTGATGTTATAGTGGTGCAAGGCCTGTTAGATTTCAATATGCTTCTCGGGCGTGATTATGTATATGCTATGAACGTTGTGGTGTCTACGCTCTTCCAGGTGATGTATTTCCCTCACAATGGAAGCATTGTCACTATCAACCTACTAGAATATGATAATCACCATCCTAATTTGGCGTTAGTTCAGGTTTCCCTTTTATATGTTCCTAGTGTTCATGTAGACTCTACCTTGCCACAGGTTAATTATGTGGCATCCTATCTTTGATGTTCAATTGCTTCTAGGAAGGAACCTGTGCAATCGTGTTTTCCTTCTCAGGACTTGGTCTCAGCAATTGACCCATTGGTTTATCCAGTAGGGGCATGGGAGACCTTTCTCCCCTCTCTTGGTCCAAGTGATCTTGAGTCTCCTTCTGAGTATGATCTTGTTGTTTGTAGATCCTCAAGCCCTCGTGCTTTTGATTCTTGGTTCATAGACTCCACCAGTCCTAGCCAGAGCCTCCATCGTCATATGGAATATGGTCAGTTTACTTCACCCTTTGGGACTGTCGACCCTCGCTTGCATGATTTCTAAGATTTTTAATTGCCTTCAGATGAGTCTATCCTTGAAGCCATGACTACATATTCTATACCATGGGAGGACTTACTCCTTGGTTTGTGTTTTCTTCCCTTTTGGGAGACTTTCCAAGATGACCATCGAAGAGAATATTGGTATAATCCTAGCAGTGGGCTCTACCTAAACCAGTTTCATACATGATTCATATCACCACAGGTCTTTGTTTAAGCCCTTTTCAGACCCTTTAAACATGAAAAGATTGTCGAGCGATCTTGTTTCCCTTCACACTCACTAAACTGAAATTTGAAGGCACGTATGTCCAGCGGTAGTTTACCCCTTTTTCAATCCGGATGGTCATATGTAAGAACAAAGGTATACTCTAGGAGCCTTTGTTCTCTAGAAGAGTATCCTCAGGTATAATTTTAACCCTTTTTCAGGCCTGAGGGACTAAATTTATGAAAAAGGAACCCCCACAGAGTCCATAGTTAAGCTCTTTTCAGACTCCCTAAAATTGAAAAGATTGTTGAGTGACTTGGTTCCTTCACACTTGTTAAAATGGTCTAGAAGAACATCCCATATGGAGTCCATAGTTAAGCTCTTTTCAAACTCCTTAAAAGTGAAAATATTGTCAAGTGATATTGTCTTTGTCACACTCGTTAAAATGATTTTGAATAGACGTATTTTCGGTGCTAGTTTACCCCTTTTTCGAACCGACTAATAATACCTTCGAAAAAGGTACCCCAGTGGAGTCTCCTTTTACATTTTTTCAGACTCTCTAAATATGAAAAACCGTCGAGCTTACCTTCTCTGGCTTGTTAATCGCATTTTCATTCCTGCATATTTGGCCTAATAGCGGCTCCAGGTTGCCCTCAACTGAAAATTTTGAAGCATGACTTATACACAAGCCTTGTAGCACTTTTTCCTCTACGTCTTAACACCTTGACCCATGGAGGGATTGCCCCAAATGTCCTTTTCTTCCATATGTTTTCTTGCTTTGAACATTAGTGTGTTCCTTGTGCCTGGAACTAGTATGTTTGCAACACTCATTCCTCCTTTGTAACGTATCATTCTTTTATTCTTTTTCAAGCTTCCCAAAAATTATTGAAAAAGACAAAAAAATCAAATATACCCCAAAAAGAGGAATGGAAAAGTATTTTATTTTTGTTGGCAGCACAATGAGTCACCCTTGGAAAAAGCACATCCTTTTGTTTGTTTGTCAAGCTCTAGGATTTAATATGACATTATAAAGTTGTTCTCATTACATAGAGTCGTGTCCTCCTTCATTTGGTTATTCTTCCAAACATATGGAGAGTTTGTGCTACCTCCTGCATCGTGAACTTATGTCAATACCATGCTGCCTGAGTCTCATCATTTGTCGTTCTATTGTCCAAGGGAAGTTTTTACCAAGATTGAGTCATCCCTTCTGCATTTTGTCTCTTGACCTCATGCCCGACCATCCTAAAAGCCCAATCAAGTCTTTGTTCGAAATCAGTGAAGCCCTCAGCCTGATCATCAATATCCTCTAGTCTGCTCCCCGACGAGTCGTCGAAGACCTCTGGGTAGTGAATTCGTACACTCATATTACACTCCTACCTGAGTTCTAAAGATTTTGAATTTGTTCCTCGAGCTCTGAAGGCCTCATCTCTATCCATCAAGCATGATTAGCTTCTTGAAGATGGATACTATACATGTATATCTTTTTTATTTCGAGATGTAGATCCACTGTGTATTGCTCGTGGATACACTTTATATAGTTATATGACATGGATCTGTAGTGTATTTGATTGGAAACCATGGTTTTATTTCATTCCAAGCATGCGTATTCCTGCCTCGGTGAGACAATTTTTATTTTACAGATGGAACCTCCCGAACTCTAGTCCCTAGGCTCACTCGCTTCGTACGTTGGTGAATATTGGTAATGTATTTCGTCCATCAGATGCTCTTCTGACCTCACACATTAGGGGGCATCTATTATAACCCTAATTTGCACCAGCCATGCATACCTGGCATGAGGCCATCTCACTTGCCATTTTTGCCAAGCCACCATTAAACAACTCTTCTAAAAACCATCCTTTTGAAGATGTACATGCCCTGCACAACAAATACCCACGTGTATATGCTAGTTGACCCATTACAACCCGTGTATACTGACAAAAGCACAAAAAATAGAAATTTGCAGACAAAATACAAATTTATGGGTAATTTCCTAAACTGTTTGACCACTCATAGTTGGTCACTCAACCGGATAACTACCCTCTTTTATCCTATAAAAGAAGAGGTAGGGGTCCCATTCAAAAAGAGAAAAATAAG
>SNQJ01S0288741.1:0-10854 GCA_010110895.2 Picea sitchensis | reverse complement strand
GAGCATTCTTCCTGGGTGACTCATTAGTAGCATGGCTTAGTAAAAAGCAAGGATCTATTTCCTTATCAACTACAGAAGCAGAGTACATTGCTGCTACTACTTGCTGCACTCAGATTTTATGGATGATACAAACTCTTGCAGATTTGAAGGTTACTTACAATGGTCCCATTCCATTTCACTGTGATAACACCAGTGCCATCAGTCTCTTTAAAAATCCTGTACTTCATTCAAAATCTAAGCACATACCAATAAAATACCATTTTCTTAGAGAACAAGTTACACACATAATTGTTCAGATGAATTATATTCCTTCCACAGAACAGATAGCTGATATCTTTACTAAACCGTTAGCAGCGACCCCTTTTGGATATCTTCATCAAAGGTTGGGGGTTATAACTTCTTTCATCTAATCTGTTCACTTGTTCAGGGGGAGTACTTATTGAATATCTATTGTATTTCTAAGTTGCTCATAGTTGACAGGGGGAGTATGTACTGCAACAGCTTAGGGGGAGCGTGTTTCTTCTTTGACATTGATGTCAAAGGGGGAGAAAGTGTGGTAATTTCAAGGATGCTATAGTGGTATAGTTGGATGTTCTTCAAGGGGTTGCCATCAATGCCAAAGGGGGAGATTGTTGGCATATTTATTACGGGCAGACATAAGACAGAGTATTTGTTTTTCATTGATAGCAAGCTCAACTTGACGATGATGAACAAAAGAAAGTGGCAAGACCAGCAGTGCACCGATGATCACATGGCAAGATCAGAACCGTAAACTCCAAGAGTCAAGGAAGCAACTCATGGAAGAAAATCCCAAAATGCGATAGATCAGAGCATGTCAAAGACTCCATTTTAGAGTTTCGTAGACCAGGAAATCAGAGTTTCGGATACTGGGAGTTGGAGGAGTCAAGAGTTGAGACTCTTCATCACAGGAGTCCTGAAGTCGCGAAATGCGAAATGCCGAAATCATGAAACAGGCACATCAACAAAGAGTTTTGCAGACCGGGAAATAACTCCATTTTGGAGTTTCAGATACCGGGAGTTGGAGGAGTCAAGAGTTGAGACTCTTCATCACAGAAGTCCCAAAGTCACGAAATGCAAAACGCCGAAATCCTGAAACAAGCACATCAACAAAGAGTTTCGCAGACCGGGAAATAACTCCATTTCAGAGTTCTAGATACCGGGAGTTGGAGTGTCGAAACACTTTACCACAGGAATGCAGAAATGCTGAAATGCAAAAAACACCTTTTGGTGTAGGTTTCGGTTACTGGGAGTTGGAGTGTCAAAACACTTCACCACAGAAATCGCGAAATGCCGAAATGCGAAATTGCGGCATGGAGTTTCGGGAATCGCGACATGGAGTTTCGTAGTTTCGAGGATTGCGACATGGAGCATCAATATATATCATCACAAGAATTGCCGAAATCGTGAAATGTCGAAAGGGACTATTGTGAGTCTTGAAGACTCAAAGGGAAAAATGCCGAAATCCTGTCAGCCGTTCGATTAGGAAAAGAAGGGATCAGATTATGAAGTTTTGTGGACCGTTGATCTGGATCCATTTCGGGGATCATGAATTGGAGAGTCGAGATGCTTCGCAATAGGAATTCACGACATGGGAAATCACGAATTGTCGAAATATGAAATGCGAAAGACATTTTTTTTCTTGTAATCCAACGGTGCAGGTGAATTCGAATATGATAAGAGGGATATTGTTTCACCTCACAGTTAATTGATCATTTACGATTCATTTAGAAAAATGGATTCATTATTCTTAATCAGTTGGCGATTTAGTGGCTGAGGCGTGTGTGAGTAAAAGAAGATATGAGACGACTGTGCAATGTTGGTCGTTCTGAATGAAAAATGAGTTGAACTGTAAGAAAGGGAAAATTACAGTATGCGCAGTGTGAGACCGACAATATGCGCAGTGTGAGATAAAACTCAGAGATGAGTAATAGATGAGGAATAGACAGAAGCAAGAACAAAATTGCAGAACAGCTTGAACCAGAGAAGAATTGCAGAAAAGACAGAGGAAGAGAAGAATTGCAGAACAATCAGAAGCATACCAGATTTACAGAACAGAGAAGAAGTGGTAAGAATTGATTTATTTGTGTTGTTGGTTATTCAATCATTTATTTATAATCAGGGAAGTAGGGTGGTTCTAGGGAGGACTATTGTCCTCAGAGATTCAAGTGGGTGCTTGAACATAGGGAGTTGTAGATTCCATCTGGTTGCAACCAGAAAAACCAGGGTGGGAGGGTGGTGCAAGGGAGAACAATTGTTCTCTGTTATACAGGTTGGTGCCTGTGTGATTGGAAGTTGGTGCTTCCATCTAGTTGGTGCTGGAACACTTAGGGAGTTGGTTCTTCCTTCCAGTGGGTGCTAGAGAAACTAGAGAGTTGGATCTTGTAAAACAGAGGTAGTAGCCTCACATTGAGTTCGTGCTCAATTATAGATGATGTACAAAACTTAAAAGACTGCCTATCATTTCGAAGAAGAAGAGGTTTTCTCCCTTTATGGGTTTCCTCGTGAAAATCTATCTCTGTGTATATCTTATGTGTGAGTGATGCTCATTATTTATGTTTTCCATATGTAGTATTATATTGATGGTCACTTGGAGAAAGATTAAAAATGGTTTCATTGAATTAATATTGTTTAAGCACACTAACAACTGATTCACCCCCCCTCTCAGTTGTCTTAGTAATTTCAACATATTGTTTTGCCAAATCTTCTTTAGATTGATAAGCTACCCCATATGTCTTATCAAAGATGTGCTTTTTGTTGCTAAAAGTTATTGAGCTACCTTCACTTTAGAGCTTTATTCCCTTCTAAACTTCTACAATGATGGTACCACTCTCCACCATATCCATGTTCACTTATTCTTTAGGCTCTTCCTCTTATAGATCCATAGTCCACGGGGATTGTGTAATCTTCATCTTCTTAGGGGCAATCTCTTGATCACTAGTGCCCGTGGCCTTTGAACTGCTTCTCTTGCTGTAAACACTTACTTTGGGGATTTTGAATACCAACTTATGAGGAGCTTGCTGTGTTTGACTATGTTGCAGAGTTGCCTCCACTTATTGTGTTTGAGTTGGTTGCAGGATTGCTTCCATATCAGAACAAAATTCTAGATTTGCCAACTTATCAAAACCCTCAACATGTTCATGCTCATAAGGGGCCTATTTGTTCATAAGTCTTCTCTTGGATATGATATGATGTGGATCATATATTCTTCCCTATAGTTGTGCAAAACCAAACTCTTTGAGCTTTGCTTGGATCTGAGATAAGCATGACCTAGTTTTGACAATGAAGGGTCCAATGATAAAAGGGAATTTGAGGTTTAAGGCTTTGTGCAATTTCAAGAAATGCTCTGTCTTCGATATGATTCTTTGCATGATGAACTCAAGAGAAAAGAGTATGGGGGTCAAAAAAATAGGCAGAAGATAGGGGGATTCATGACAACCATAAACCCATACCACTATTGAATGCATGAACAATACCCAATTCCCCACTCTGTTTTCTGGATTTGGATTTAAATAGATCATCATGTCATCCAGGACTCTTGGTAAGATGGTGTTGAAAAAGAAACTATAAACCCTGGACATGACTTTGTTGATGAAGATGATAAATGTGATCCTCTTACATTCAATTGATATGAATGTTTCTTTAGGAGATTCACTCTTATTTGTTTCTAGGAAAATATTTAGCAAGTATGTGTAATATCTGAAATGTCTTAGAGAGTGAAAATTCACTAGTTGTTTATGGATATTATTAGCTATGAACTAATCAAAACTTAAACGGACTGACAAACTAGACTCTGACTGAAAAAATGCCAATAAGAAACCCAACATGACCTCGACCACATGTTTTTCATTATCTAGACCTAAAATTTGACTCAGCAGGGAACAAACCTATTGGATCTCAATAACCATTATACTCACATTCATTGGCAAAGACAAAATTTATGAAAGATGCTCTGGTTTGACAATTGTCTGTAAAAATAGATCTTTGACTTCTGATGGACACTCTGTGTAGACCCTAATTATCTTTTCTTCTTCGAAAGGTTCATAAACTGTGGAGAAAGACTCTGGTATGCTGAGGGAACCTCGAATTGATAGACTCTCTACCCTACACAGGACCTCAGACCCTTGTTTATTGACAACACCTTTCTCTTCCTGTGACTACTGCTCTACGCACCAACCTATGAATTCGGGAAAAGGGAAATAAACCACGACATCGTAAGGGTCTATAGTGGTTTGGGCTGCTTCAAGGAATGGTATCTTCTTTCCTACATTATCAGACATATTACTCTTGGACACAGAGATGGGAGAAATGGCGATTTCAGTGTCGAGCACGTCTGAATCTCGGTTAATTAGGGCTTCTTCATTTGACACAGGGTCTTGCTCTGTCACTGACGTTATGATAGGGTACATGGCGATGATGAAAAATACCTGGAAATGAGTGGAAATGGCATGAGCTTGGCATACTGTTGAGCTTCAGTTGAATGAGGGTGGTTGCGACAACTTTCAAACGTTCCAGTATTTTGAAAAATAATAAAATAAATGACTAGTGCCCTTTATATACTTTTCCAATTTCGAGGGCACGAGGAAGTGGTTTGGGGAAACCCGCTTCTCACCCTGAAATGCACCCAGTGGAGCCACATGGTCCCAACTAAAAACCATGGTTTAGTTTTCAGACCGCTTTCAAGAATTATCCTTCGTGCAACTCCTTCCCCCGAAATGATCCCCGATCGTCGATTTGGAGCACTCACGATTTGTGACGTATCGGGTCCCATCAACTCTGTGCTCCTGCCAGATTTAGCCTCGTCCTGCTAGATTTAGTCCCTCCCTTGATTTATCAGACTTCCAACCAATTTAGTACCTCGCTAAGTCTTGAAATCTTGATTCACACAAAATTTTTTGATGGTGATAACACGATATATGACAGTGGTGAATTTGAACTTTGGTTTTGATACTTGTTATAGTATTGACCCGACAATGGGAAAGATTGGTTATATGCATGAAATCTTGGCTCATTTGTTATTTACCTATGAGGTTTGGTCGATTTTGAGGTTATATGATTTTGAAAAAAAAAGATGAGTACCAGTTTCGCATGGGGATTCAAACCCAGTTTGTTTATGCAGTAAGTATTGGGGTTGTGATATAAGTATTGTTTAGTCAAGGGTTGATGGATTTACGTTTGTGTTTTCAGCCTCCCATGTTGGCTTGATGTAGTCTGGTTTTAATTGTTTCGAATGATTCTGTTAATAACCCCTTATAAAATTCTCTTCTAATGGGAAAGGAAAAAAGGAAATGTAACTGGTAAAGTTGGGCAGTCTTGATATTTTTATTGGGTTTTATATCGAACATTATGAAACTATTGTGTCTTGGATTTGAATTATTATCAGAAAAAAGTTTTGGAAAATGATGGCAATGTCGATTTTCGATAAATATTATTGCATATGATAGAACAATAATAATCTCATTCCTGTTCATTATATCACTTTCCTCTCATTATACACCCACTGCCTTCCCAAATACATTTAAAACATCCCTTGTTCTATTATTATGAATTTCATTTTTTTTTTTAAATGAATGAAAAAAGAGAAAGGATTAGTAGGAAAGGAAAAGGACTAGATGATGACTAATGTTGGAAGTTTGGATATGGATACAATTTTTTGTTTTTGTAAGAATATTACCTCTGCGTTTGCTTGAAAAATATTCGTTGGTTGCTTCCCATCCATGCTACCATTTTTCGCCCATTATAAATCCCCTCATCTTCCCAATATCCCTATCACTCCCTGTTCATATGGCGATTGATTGTTGAGTTTAAAAGTATTGGTGGATGGATTGCATGTGATTTTGTTGTGAATGATAGAGCCAACCTTTTGATTTTATTTAGGTAGAGTATTGATGCATGGATTGTTAATATTTTTTCATAACATGATTGGGATATTGCTTTAGGATGAGTTTCTTTAGCAGGGGAAACAATGATAGAGGTGCTAATAGAGGTGTTAATACAGGCAGAGGAAATAATTGGAAAAGAGTCCATAGAAGGCCACGATTTTAGATACATTTTGACGTTGATCTACAAGAACTAAATCGACTTTTCCAAGATGGGTTTTTAAATCTAGTTGACCAAGGAATTCTGCAACCCATACCTGAGAGGCCTCCTTTCCAGCCATGTTAGAATGTCTATGGTATCCACGTCCCCCCTCATGTGTCTATGTATCCATAACCACCTATCAATGATGGTTGGCAAGATATTGTTCATCAACCTGTAGCTCATCACCATGGTTGGCCTATTGTGTCGTTGCCATTACCCCCTCCTCCACCACCAATAAATCCAAATTCCCAAGATGATCATGTTGTCTCACCAGTACAGTCCTCTCATACAAGTAAAAGGATAAAAACTTATGTTCCCAAGCCAAATCTAGATAAAGGAAAAGGAGTGGCCACTCCCTCCAAGTCATCCAAAGATTCCTCTAAATTTGTGTCCTCTCGTCTCCATCTCAAAGATGATTGTTCACATGTCATCAGTGCAGTCCACCCACAAGTATCCCATCAATTGAAAGCTATTGCACATGATAAATCAGAAATGGGATCTAAAGAGGGAAGTAGTGAAAAGAGGAAAAATGGCTCTCATAGAAAATATGGTTTTTAATGCTTATTAATACTATTTTCTATTGAGGACAACCTTTTTCTTTTGACAATTTTTTGGACAACAAATATATATTTAGACAGAGTTTTGGAAAAAATGGATATAATTTTATTTTTGGATATAGTCATGTTCTATTTTGCTGATATTAAAATATTTGATTATTAATATGAGGATGAGAGTTACAAGGAGAATGTTTGAATCAAATGTGTGGGTTATTATACTTCATGTTTTGATGATTATTAAAAGAAATTGAAAATGGGAGTTACAAGGGATCACATCTATTTAGTTATTATTTAATTAGACCCTTATCTATATATATTATTATTTGTTTGTCTCAAATAATTAGTTAAGCTAATTAATCTTTGTTATCGCACAATTTGTACTTGACCAAAGCCCAAGGCAAGTGAATGCAAGATTGATGTACCAGGGGGTGACCTATCACTGTCACCTTAATAGGAAACCCCTTTCTATTTAGGAAAATATCAAATTTACCCCAAGGGAGACGTCCCCAATGACTTAAATGGATGATAAGACTAAGGCAAGGATGCAAGAAAACCCCCCTCTCACTGGTCACTCAAGTCAAAAGGTTCTTAAGGTATTTAAGGGATGAAGTTGTTAGCACTAAGAGTCACCCTCATATTTCAAGAGGATAAGCCCAACACCCATCAAATAGATTTGTGAATGTAGATTAATGATAGAAGGTCAAATGGACAAAACTCAGCATAACAATGTTTTAAAACAAAAAGTCTAGGCTAGTATGCATATGCAAATGAGGTTTTAACTAACTTCAACCAGTGGTTTAAGGATAAAGTGAGTAGAAGGAAGACTTGGCGAGGAAGGTGGATAGGTCTACTATAAGCTGTTAGACAACTGAGAGGTGGGGTGAATCAGTTGTTACTGATCTTAAACAATTATGCTTATTTTAAACTCTTTGTAGAGCACTAAATGACAATCACAATAATGCAGGGAAGTAAGCAATAAAACATTCAACATCATTCACACATATGAAATATACAGAGACAAATATTTCCTGAGGAAACCCATAAAGGGTAAAAACCTTTTCTTCTTTATATGATAAGCAATCTTTACATTCTGTATATTATCATACTTATGAGCACCAACTCATAATGAGGCTACAACCTCTGTTTTGCAAGCTACAACTTGCTGAGAGAATCAACTCTCTGTTTTCTCTAGCACCTACTAGAAGGAAGCACCAACTTCCTGGTTTCTCTAGCACCCACTAGAAGGAAGCACCAACTCCCTAAGTGTTCCAGCACCAACTTCCAATCACACAGGCACCAACTTGAATAACAAAGAACAACATTTCTCCCTTGGACCACCCTGCCACCCTGGTTTCTCTGGCTGCAACCAGATGGAAGCTACAACTCCCTGTGTTCAAGCACCCACTTGAACCTCTAAGGACAACAGTCCTCCCTAGAACCTCCCTTCCACCCTGAAATATGAAGTTTTCTATATATACATTTATCACAGTGATACAATATTTATCATTGGCTTACCAGGCTTATCACTGTTCTGCTATGCTGCTCTGCTCTCCTGTATCAATGTCTCTCTTTCTGCATCTTCTTGCGATTTCTGATGTTCTATTTTTCTCTACAAGAGAACCTCAACCTTCCTTTAGTGTCTCACTGTCTTGCTGCACACATGCCTTGTGCTTTCTGTGCTTCTACATTTTATGCTCTGTGCGCCATGTCCATTCAATGCAGCATTCCTCTTCTCTGTATTTCAGCTGCTGCACACTCCTCCTTCTACAGTCCTGAATCCCTCTCAACAACAACCCCCATATCTTCTTTCTTCTGCCTTCTTATAGAATCTGTGCACCTTGTGCATCACTTGTGCACAATGCTTCTGCATGCTCTTCATGTTGAGAGCTCTGCCTGATCATCATTGCAACTCTTTAGCTTCTCTGGTTGTTAAACCCATGTGTCCATCATCACTAGGTGTGATGCTGAGATTCCTTCGCCTCTCCAATAGTCACGACTCTTTGTCTTCTCTGTCATAGTCAAGCTCGTCCTCTCTGTTGTAGTTATAGGCTTCAACGCTCATCCATATGTCACTTGCCTCTACGAACAATCTTCATTCAATTGGAAGATTCCTTGAGACTCTTCAGCTCCTCTGGCAATCACACAGAAGTCTCTTCGAGTCCTCTGGCAGAAACCATCAGTGGTTTCTAGCAGTTACACTATGAACCTCCAAAGACCGCTTCAGCAACTGAATCACCACTGATCAGTTAAATGTGAAGAGAAACAGTAGCCCTTCGATCATATTCCTGAATAACCTACACCGTTGGATCATAAATGATGGGTCTCACACTTATTTCTCCATTTCGCAATTCGGCCTTTCGACGTTTCGGCATTCCGGCATTCGGATTTTTGGCATCCCTGTGGTGAGACATCTCGACTCTCCAAGTCGCGATCTCCTAAATGGAGATTAGCTTTGTGCTACCTCCTCCCTTGAGTCTTTGTCGATGTGACCATGGGTTATAACCAAGGGCCAATTCTGAACATGTATTTCACATTTCGCGTTTCGGGGATTTTGTGATGAGTCATCTCGACTCTCCATGTCCCAAACTCTGAAATGGAGCTTGTCTCTTTGAGATCTTCTCTACAGCTCTTCGATGCTGTGACCACCAGCGGTGACCATAGCCTTATTCGAAAACACATTTCGGCATTTCGTCATTTCAGCATTCTTGTTGCAAAGTGTTTCGACACTCCAACTCCCGGTATCCGAAACCAACACCAAAAGGTTTTTTTCGCATTTCGACATTTCGGCATTCTGACATTCCTTGTGATGAAGTGTTTTGACACTCCATCTCCCAGTACCTGAAATCTACACAAAAAGGTGTTTCGGTGTTTCACATTTCGTGACTTCGGGACTCCTGTGATGAAGAGTCTCGACTCTTGACTCCTCCAATTCCCGGTATCCAAAACTCCGGTTGATGTGTCTATTTCATGATTTTTGGTGTTTCATATTTCGGCACTTCGAGACTCCTGTGTTGAAGAGTCTCGACTCTTGAATCCTCCAACTCTCGGTATCCGAACCTTCAGTCGATGTGCCTGGTTTGGGTTTTTAGGGTTTCACATTTTTCGATTCCGGGACTCCTGATGATGAAGAGTCTTGACTCTTCTAACTCCTGGTATCCAAAACTATCCTCCTGCTTTCAAGATTTCAGTGTTTCACATTTTGCAATTTCGGGACTCCTAATGATGAAGAGTCTCGACTCTTCCAACTCCTGGTATCTGAAACTGTCCTCCTGCTTTCGGGATTTCGGTGTTTCGCATTTTGTGATTCCGAGACTCTTGATGATGAAGAGTCTCGACTCTTCCAATTCCCGGTATCCGAAACTGTCCTCCTGCGTTCGGGATTTCATAACCCCGCTTCACCTTTCTCTTTAAAGAATGTGCAGGTTCTCCTAGATCCAATGTCAGTCGGACCTCGGGCTCAGATCTGACGTTCATCGGGAATTCTCAATGGGATCCAAAGATCACTGTCTCTTCTCCTCCTGGGATTACACATCCTCCTAACTTGGAATAATTTATAAGTGTCAAAGGCCTCAACCTTTGATCCGTCTAAGATCCCGAGTACGCTATCTCTCTTGAGCTTTGGCAATGAATTAACCTCGTCCCTGGTGGACACCTATGCACTGCGTGCGACTCTGCGCTAATCCTCCTGAGCTTACGTTGTCCCTGTTTTTCCATCGCTGCATACTCTGATCTTGCCATCAATGACAAGCACACGTACCTGTATGCATGCCAACAATCTCCCCCTTTGGCATTGATGGCAACCCTGAACGATTGCGCTAATCTGTTTGGACCTCCAACTGTAGGATCCAGTCTGGACCACTCCTTTTCTCCCCCTTTGACATCAATGTCAAAGAAAACATGATCCCCCTGAGCCGTTGCAATATTTTTAGGAGGTATCAGATATTCAATCAATACAAAACTCCCCCTAACAGGATAGACTCTCTTAGGTGTGAGACGGGATGACACCCAGCTTCTGTCGGAGATATTCAAATGGTGTCTTGGCTATTTGTTCTGTGGTTGGAATGTAATGGACCCGAACAATCTGATTGGTGACCTGCTCTCTCAGAAAATGGTATTTTATGGGAATATGCTTGGTCTTGGAGTGGAATACAGGATTCTTGGACACACTGATGGCACTAGTGTTATCACAATGAATTGG
>SNQJ01S0288740.1:0-10854 GCA_010110895.2 Picea sitchensis | reverse complement strand
CATCTTGTACTTGAACATTTAAGTGGGGTAAAAGGAGGTTGCCCCCTCAAAGAGGCTTATTATCTGAAATTATCTCTTTTTCAAGGCGTTGAGTACTTTTCCTGAGGTTTTTCTATGTTATATTGATGTTTGGTTCTTAACAATCATTTATCAAATGATACATCTAACAAAAATATGTGCAAATATACCAACTCGGAAGATGAGGATTTGATCAAAACAAGTAACAGAACAAGAATCGCTTTAAAGATGCATAATTTTCTTAAAGACAAGGGGAAGGTGGACTACATACCCTATGAGAATGAATGTGATGGAGATGATGACTTTCCCCTGAGTCTGAGATCAATTTACAAAGATACATTTGATCGTCGACTATATTTTGCTTAGCCTAGTGATCAACAACTACCTAGAGTGTATGAGGTGTTTCAATTTTGGGGATACAACTACATGATACGACCTTCCAATATTCATTGAGAAAATCTAGGCCTCTTTATTGTCCAAAATGTCCATGTTGGATATAAACATAGAAACAATTCACAACAAACCACTAGGAGATTAATGTCATATTATGGTCCGTCAGATTACAGTGGTGAATGGAGAAGGCTAGCAGAATATAAGTCTAGCATGTCAACATATGGTCTAAATTTGAATATGTATACACATCATCTCCAATTGGAAAGTGGAAAAGAAATGAATAGAGGTCATCTTATGTATAAATATGGACGTTCATACACACACAAAAATATTGCAGGTTTTCTAAATAGTAGTAAGGGAAGGGACCCTAATGTAAGACCAAATTGTCAATTTGTTAAAGTTATAAATGATAAAGATGGAGATATGGAAATAGAGGTTAATATATTGATAATGGTTGAGGCTATTATTAACCTTACCATTGAGTTATTGATTAATTACCCCTTCTTAAAACACACTCTTGCGCGAAAGAAAAGGGAAGAACAAGGCCTCCCTAAGGATGTTCGTAAGGGAAGAAAACCAAAGAATAATCAATGAGTGTGGATTGACATTTTATAAACTATGTTGTCAAAATTGTGTTTTATTTTAAGTTATTGTATAAAATAAGTAGTCTATAAAATAATGTTTCATTATTCAATTGATGTATATATGTTCATACATTCTATATTTTTATTGGTTAAGACACATTTGATTATATTTCTTTGAAATTGATACAATTATGATTTATCCAATTGTTTCCTAACATTAAATAATGCTTGTGTTTGTTGATAGGTAGAAGATATTGATGATACACCTACTAATACCCAAGATCAAACTAGGTTATTAATATTTGGATGGGATGATCCAAACCATCCTTTAAACCATACCAGGGCGAAAAGAGAAACATTGAAGAGAATACTACTAGCTAATAAATTTGAAGAGTTGATGAGATTAGCATACATTGATGACATACCAAATATATTTAATGATGATGATGATAGTGAAAATGAAGTGCATGAAGAAGGATTGAATGAAATTCTTACAGTTTTATTTGGGGATGGAAACAATGATGACGATAATGATCATATGGTTGACAGTAACAATGATAGAAGGGGTAATTACCACCAACGTAATCTTGATGATAACAACCTAAAAAACTCAATCAAGCAAGCTACGAGGACACCCATGTTTGGATCAGGTGCAATTAGAACCTCAAAACCTGCATGCACATTGATATTATTAGAAATCAAGTCACTATTTGGTTGGTCAGACAAAGGATTCACCACCCTACTGAAGTGAGTTGAAATGTATTTCTTACTTTGCATTGCCAATTGGTGTACGTAATTTGTAAACATTCATCAACTTCGTTTATATTTATTTAAGAGGATTTTAAAACCATATATTGTATATAAACAGTCCTAGTATATATTGACATATCAAACATGTTCATCATAAGTCAAACATTCAATTGATTTAATCTCTGGCAATCTTACATGGCACTAAAAACTAAAATATTCCCTCAAGAGAATGTGTTGCCATCAACTTGCAGAGAAGCATGTCAGTTGTTGGTTGAGTTGGGGATTGAATATAAGAAAATCCATTCATGTAAAAATGATTGCATTTTATACAGAGATGAATATCAAAACAAGGTAGAATGTCATGCATGCAAAGAGAAGAGATAGTGTATAGATGTACAAGGTCCTACAGTTCCAAAGAAGGTTTTACACCACATGTCAATTATACCTAGACTTCAATGAATGTTTTGTTGCAAGTCACTTGCACAATTAATGGACTGACATGCAAAGAAAAAGGGTAAAGATGGATTCATGATAATTTCAGCGGACTCCAAAGCAATGAAACACATAGAGGAAAAATGGCCAAGTAAATTCAAAGATGAACAACGTAGTATTAGGTTTGGTATTGCAATTGATGGAGTGTTCCCATTCTCTTTCTTGGGCTCAAATTATAGTATTTGGCTAATCGGATTGATAGTATACAATATCCCCCCATGGATGAGTGTTAGAAAGGAGAAAATTAGGCTGACTCTCAATGTTCCAGGAAAACATCAAGTTAAAAATATGGATGTTTATATTGTGCCTTTTATTGATGAGATGCAACTACTATGGAAAGGCATAAGAATGTATGAAAATCACGTCCTCCATCAAATAGGTCCTTCATGTCGTATGGTGTGATATGTTGGACTATTCATGATTTCTTGGGACCATGTGTCTGTTCTAGTAAGATAAAATATTTATGTATTCACACTCATAATTTATTTTCATCCCAACTTTCATACTTACTTTTATACTATTATTATGATGCTATTGACATTACTTATTGAATTGCGGGGCTTTAAACAAAGGGGATATTTGCATGTCCAAGATGTGCAGATCAATTTCAAGGGCAGTATTCTAAAGATCTACATAAATTTACTTACGCAAACAACGGGGTTTTCTACCAATAGATCATAAGTTTAGAAATCGTATGAAGAATCAATTTGATGGAAAAGTTGAAAATAGAGGCCCTCCCATTATTATGGGTCCAAGTGATTGGCTTAAGAATTATGAATATGTTGAATTGAAATGTTGGGAGTAATTTTTTTACTGGGGTGATTCAATTGAAGAGCCAGAACAAGTTGTAGTTAATATTCCAGAAGGAATGAAAAAAAAATCCATATTTTATGAGCTCCCTTATTAGAAGGATCTATTAATATCTCACCTATTAGATCCTATGCACATCTTCAAAAATGTCCCAGATTCTATATTTCAACATATATCAAGAAAAGATAAGGACACCTTGTCTTAGAGGAGAGATATTTCTCTTTTGCGTACCAAAATTGATAGAAGACATTTATAGACAAACAGGGAAAATGAAACATATGCAGAAGCTCCATGGATTTTGAAAAAAAAGAGAGTTATACCAACTAAAAAATGGCATTCGTTCAATAAGGACACCTACTAGCTATGGGTCATCATTGGATAAATCTTTAACAATTGATGGACATATCACAAGATTTAAAACACATGATTTTCATAATTTTATGAAGGTATTATATATCATCATTTAAGTTTTATTGGTAACATTGATTAAGTAATATATATATATTGATATTCTGTTGTGTGATAAAAATTACTAATGACCTTTGATAAATGTGTTTGATATCATATCATGCCATTGAAAATTAAGGGACATTCATGTCTTACCGTTGACTTAAGGAATACCATAAGTCGATTGTCAACATTTACAAGGTATGTGGTATGAAATGTTCATGTGTGAGAGACATAGAGATATTATATTCGATTTTAATTTTTCACTAAAGATTCATACTAATTTACTATTCTTATATTAGGTGGGTGACCTCCAAGGAGATCCACAACTATGAAGTACCAAAATGGAAGAAGGAAATTGCAGAAATTGTATGTGTATTGAGAAGGACCTCACTACAAGTTTCATGGACCTACAAGTCCAGTTACTTATACACCTAGTCGATGACATTGAATTGGAAGATGTTGTATCAACGAGGTGGATGCTTTTCTTTGAAAGTTATATGAAAACTATAAAAAGATATGTCCGACAAAAGGCACATCTAGAGGGTTTTATGGCTTAAGGGTATGTATTGAATGAAGCATTTTTCTTCCTATGTGAATTCCTTGGTAAGGATTTTGAATATGGGCCATGCTTCTGGGATGAAGAATGAGAATCATTGATGCAGGTGGATATTGGTGGCCACCCACCTTTTCCAACTGGCTCAAAACACTTTTCTGGCAATTTTGGTAATTTACTATTTTTAGCATTTTTCACTTTCGGAGCCGTTTTGAGGCCCTAAACGATGTTTTTTGGGAAAATGGGGAGAAATATGGAATTTCCTTCGTTATTTTCCCCAAAATGAATCTCCTCAATGATACCTTTCTTATGGGCTATCATACGTCTAAAACGGATATCATATGCAAAAGTTACGACCCCGGGAAGTTGATGTACTAACTTACCCAAACGGGGCCCCATGACTTTTGGTGCTTCATATCCTAGGGTTAGGTTTTTGGATGTCTAGGGTTTTTTTCATTCCTACTTATTGTAAAAATTCCTTCAGAGCCTCATTGTAATCATCTTCTTGCGAATGTGAATAGCTGTCACATCTCTTCTTAGAGATAAGCTGCCACCATTCTAGCGAGTCTTTCACTCTGTATTTTTACAGTCTCTGTACATTTCTTTCATTAATATAAATCGTGTATTACTGTATATCTATGTTTATGGTTGCATATTTGATACACTTCTGTTATATTATTGAATATCTGTGATATCGTTGTGCATTTTTTTATTATATCTCCGCTCTCATTTCGTGCTGAAAATAATCCAGATCAATCAGATATTATTGATCGAGAAAAACCACAATCTAATGGTGTTCAAGTAGAAATTAGTAAGTAAATTCATGATCATTTTGGTTGTTTTCCTTGCAATTATTATTTTTCTCTGTGATTTATTTGTCAAATTAACATCATAACATTTGGAGTTTGAAATAAACATGTTGAGATGTAATAGGTGTAGAGAAAGTGATATACTCGACAATTTCATTATATACCACATGAACTTTATGAACAAATGGATTGATTTGTATGATAAAAAGAGAGAAGAAGTGTTAGAATCAAGGAGGCAGTTTAAGATATCCAACCCAAGGAATACTACACTTCCCACTGATATGCTTGGAGAATGGGGGAAATATTGCACACTAGAATGGGTTACTAAACAAATTCAAAATCAAATAAAAGATGTAGTTATAGATTCAAACAGAACAGAAGATAAAATCAACATGTGTAGGGGAAGTGAAAGAAAAGTACAGTTGTAATTTTACAAAATGTTTTTTCCTTACAGTCTTGACACTATTAACTATTTTAATATTCGTCATTATATTTGTTTTCACTAAAATAAATGGTCTTTCACAGGTGAGGAAATATCCTACAATGTGGGCATATGGACAAAATTATCGTGTAGAAAGTGTAGATGTAAAGAGATGATCCTTTGATTGTGGAATCATGGTTGATTTCAAGCAATCCAGTCAAGCAAGCTCAAAAGATAAGAACATTATTGAAGGGAATCTACAATATCTTGGGAAAATCCAAGAAATTATTGAGTTGGATTACCACTCTTTTAAATGTTGTATTTTTAAGTGTAGATGGTATGAATCATTTGAGGGGACATGAAGACATGATACCCATAGTGGATTTTTTTCTATAGATTTCTCGAGGTTCCTATCGGAGGATAAGGAGCCTTATGTTCTACCAATTCATTGTGAGCGGCAATTTCTTTAACTCAAATAAGAAGCGGTAGTGATCATTAATCTATTAATTCATGGTTTATTGTGATAATATATATGTTTTTATTAATCAATAAACTTTTTATAAGATACGTCTAATATATGTATGTCGTTCATCTGCAGGTATTTTTCTATGAAGATATTTTGGACCCGAAATGGATATTTTTCATACATTATGATCCAAGATCAAGGCATGTATTTGATGATGCATTAGTGGATACTGAGCAAAACAATAATGGCCAACAAAATGAGAGAGAGGGATTAGAGAACATTGAATAAATTAACATCCATGATGATGTTGAATATGGTTATGTTTAGGCACAAGAAGACAACAATTCAGAGTTAGATGATGTAATGGAAAACAACAATATGGATGGTATAGAAAATGATGATCCAAATACATATGGTAACAATATATATGGTCTAAATTCAAATTTCAATGATGATGAATATGATGCAAGTCAAGATGAGGATGATGATTATATTAAATACTTGAAAGAACATATGAATTGTTGAGTCTCCATTTTGACACCTTTATTACCCTATATTACCCTCTATATGAGCCTATTTTACCTATGTTGTGTATATAATTGACTATTTCCTCCACAAATACACTTTATGACCTTGTCCATATTATTAGAGAGGTAGCTTATGATTAATGCATGATTTGTTTAGTTTTCTTGAGTTAATTTGATTAAATGCTTGATTATATATGATCTTAATCACTTTGACTCTTAAGCATCTTGATCTGGTACCTCACTATTCCGGTACCAAGGCTTCACCTATTCCAGTACCAAGGTTCCACCTATTCTGGTACTCCACATCGCATCCAGTACCAACTCAGCATTGCATCTGGTACCAGCACAACTCAACATTGCATTCGGTACCATCACACTCAGCATTGCATCCAGTACCAGTATTGTGCCCGTTCCAGTATTTCCTTTGTGCCTAATCTGGTACTCATGGTCATGACTTTTTTGATCCATTACTCATGGTCGTGACTGTGTTGATCCGGTACTAAAACCCTGTCTAAAGAATTCTGGTACCAGCATTCCGGTACTGGATTTGTACCTCGATTTCTGAGCCGATAACAATGAATCTCAAAATTTGGGGACATGGGTTTTTTCCAGAGTGGCATTTTCATGTGGACTTGTGTGCCATAATTCTCATATCTCACTTGTGTGGACCTTCATCTCAGGGGGAACGATTCATCCTAAATCATTGCCAATTTTCTAGAAATTCTAGGATCAAGCCCAGATTCGTGGGAAATGCATTTCCTTGATTAGATAATGGTTGCACTCGACCTCCATTGACGGAAAATTATTTTTATTTGATTTTTCATGGATTGGATTGTCTAGAGCCAAATTTCTAATGTAAAAAGTATATAAATTGAGTGATGGCTCTAAGCCAAAGGAGAGGAATTATTATGTTGCAGATTGGATTTCTGAACAGACTCTTTTTGTAAATTTATTTGTTGAAGATCAATGGAAGTTTGAATTCAATGATCCTATGTGTATTTTAGCATTTAGCATCTGCTGATCTAAAATATTCCATGTTGGCATTGGCAAGGGCCCACCGATCCATCTTTGTAAGCTCATTGTAAATTATTAGTATAGATTTGTATTTCATGTACTTGTTGTTTTAATTTCATTTCTGATTTCACTTAGAATTGATTGCAAAGTGTGGCAGTACGAGAATCGTTTGAGAGTCCATCATTCGCATTACATGAGCCATCAAATGGAATATCTCATAAAAACTTATGTTTCTTGTGTAGGAATGAAATAGCTTTTCATAATTATCAAGTTGCATTGATTTATTTTCTGAATGTTGGTTTGAAGAAGCGTGCAAAATTAGATAGGGATTGCTTTCAAGTTATTATTGAATTGAGTTGTTGCATGAAATGAGATCAAAAACTCCATCTCTCACATACATGCGCTTACAATGGAGTGTTTATACTCTCCCTGGTAGTTCTTTTAGCTCAGTTAAGTTTCCAGAATTTTAATGAGTGATTGTATGGTTGTTCTAGGAGATAGAATCATAGCCCATATCTATCTTTCATGAGACTATAATGAGCAGATCCATCCCCTGAACAAGAATTCTGAGTTATACATTTTTTGAT
This sequence comes from Picea sitchensis, assembly GCA_010110895.2. Lineage (NCBI taxonomy): Eukaryota > Viridiplantae > Streptophyta > Pinopsida > Pinales > Pinaceae > Picea > Picea sitchensis. The sequence goes on along the minus strand of SNQJ01S0288740.1, from coordinate 2,980 downwards.
CAATTTTTCTTTCGGGATTTTGAATTGTATGTGTGGAGTGTTATTTGAAAAAGTGTGAAAACAGAGCATCTTGTTATTGATTGTTTCTTGATTGAGCTATACTTATCAGGCATCAATAAACCACATGTTTCCGTCACATATAATGCATCAACTCTACTGATTACGAATCCCGGTCGATAATTTATGTTTGGTAATATATTATGCATATAATTGCACCAACATGAACATTAACAATGATACACTGGATGACATTGTTGCAGACAATAATGTTAATGACCAAGACTTATAAATTTCCAGAATTATTTGTAATCCATGTTTTAAAATGTTGATTCTTATGGCCCAAACTTTGAAATGCTTCAGTATTATTTGTGTATATACAAATTACCTATTGCAATATCCTTAAAGTGTTCAATCTTTTCTATGAATTGTTGTAAAAAAAAATAGGATTACTTGGATAAGAGTTAGCATGGTTAGTGGTCATTTATTGGATGATAATGGTTTATAGGTGTTGTCAGGTTATTGGTTAGACTCGGACTGAACTACGATGAAGAACCTATTCAATAAAAATACATTAAATATGCATTTGTTAAAAATATAATTACATATATTGTATATTCATAACAATTTAAATCCAAACCATTAGGCTAAATGTATCCAAAGTTTTTTCATTAATTTATATTTTAAGACAAATTGAAATATTTCACTAAGCCTAATCCTAAGACCTTAACCTTTATATCATCTAAACCCTAACCCCCTAACCCCTTTAAACATTGACGATCTCAAAGATTATGTGGGGACTTCAGACATCCTTGAGTCTTGAAACCCTCCCACGCCATCAAGGCATGTGTATAGTATAATCATGTTAAATTTCGATGCATACAGGCACAGTTTGGAGAAATTTCAACATTGGTCTCATTCACTGCTAACCATGTAGGGTCGATGGATGTCATTAATCCCTTCACCTGATATAATCCCTGACCCATTAACCATTAAAACACTTGCATGTTGGACCCTATAAAATTATTTTGGGATGTCTCAACTTAATAGAATCATGGTTTAATCATCTCGAAGAATGCCAAAAGAAAAAGACAAATACATGGAAATTGGCATCTTCATTAGGTTTCGCTGTAAAGATGGGTATGTTGGGTTTGATCATTGTTGGCATGGATGGCCAAATTGGGTCATGATGAATATGATGATGATGGCGATGGAAATGAAAACCATGATGATAGTGATGATGAAGAGAATGATTTCCTTGAGTATTAAAACCTTCCCATACCATCAAGGCATGCACATAGTCTAAACATGTAAACTTTCAAAGCATACAAACATATTTTGAAGAAATTTCAACATTGGCCCCATTAACTGCTCATTGTGCGGGGTCGGTGGATGATATTGGTGATGGGCATGTTGGAAGTTCCAAGACATTTCAAGAGAGTTCGGACAAATATTCTATATAATGGAATGACGAATGATGACAATGAGATCGACGTGCATGATGAACATTGATGAAAACATGAAATATATCAAATATTATATGGGGACATCAGACATACTTGAGTCTTGAAACCCTCCCATATCGTCAAGGCATGTGTCTAGTCTAACCATGTCAAATTTTGACGCATACAGTCACATTTTGAAGAAATTTCAACATTCACCCCATTCACTACTCACTGTGCGGGATCGATGGATGACATTGGTGAAGGGCATGATGGAAGTTCCAAGACATTTCAAGAGATTTACGACAAAGATTATATATAAGGGAATGACGAATGATGACAATGAGATTGACGTGCATGATGAACATTGATGCAAATTTGGACGATCTCAAAGGTTATGTGGAGACATCAGACATACTTGAGTCTTGAAACCCTCCCATACTGTCAAGGCATGTATCTAGTATAACCATGTCAAATTTTGACACATGCAAGCACAAATTGAATAAATTTCAACATTGGCCCCATTCACTGCTCACTGTGCGGGGTTGGTGGAAGACATTTGTGATGAGTTTATTGGAAGTTCCATGACATTTCAAGAGAGTTCTGACAATGATTCTACAAATGGAAATGACGAATGATGACAATGATACTTCCATGATGAACAGTGATGCAAACGTACTAGACAATCTCAAATATTATGTGGGGACATCAAACATCCTTGAGTCTTGAAACCCTCCCATACCATCAAGGAATGTGTCTAGCCTAACCACATCAAATTTCGACGCATACACACACAGTTTGAAGAAATTTCAATGTTATCCCCATTCACTGCTCACTATGTGGGGTTGGTGGATGGCATTTCTAATAGGTGTATTGCAAGTTCCGTGACATTTCAAGATATCTTCGACAAAGATTATACAAATGGAAATGATGAATGATGACAATGATACATCCATGATGAACGTTGATGCAAACGTGGATGATCTCAAAGATTATGTGGGGATATCAGACATCCTTGAGTCTTGAAACCCTCCCATAACGTCAAGGCATGTGTCTAGTCTAACTACATAAAATTTTGACGCATACAAGCATATTTTGAAGAAATTAAAATGTTGGCCCAATTCACTGCTCACTGTGTGGGGTTGGTGGATGACATTTTTGATGGGTGTATTGGAAGTTCCATGACATTTCAAGAGAGTATGACAAAGATTCTATAGATGGAAATGACGAATGATGAAAATGAGATGTGCATGATGAAAGATGATGAAAATGTGGATGATATCAAATATTATGTGGGGACATCAGACATCCTTGAGGCTTGAAAGAATCCTATACCGTTAAGGAATGTGTCTAGTCTAACCATGAAAAATTTTGATGCATACATGCACATATTGAAGAAATTTCAATGTTGTTGGTCACTATAATTGCTTAATTAATTTCAAACAACCAAGTGAAACATAAATTATCAACCCAGGGAAGTCTTTTGTTTCAAAGATAGTTGCGCACTATATATGCTCAATTCCAAAAGCACTTAGTGTTGT
>SNQJ01S0288739.1:0-10854 GCA_010110895.2 Picea sitchensis | reverse complement strand
TCAAGGCTTGATCTTAGGGAAGATCCACAACTAAAGGAGAAGAATCCTCAACCTATCCCAAGAATCTCTTAAGTGGTTGGGCCTCTCCAAGCCTATATAAGGAGGCCTCCTCATGGTAAAAGGGGAGACATTGTAAGGCATCAAACTTATGATCTCAAAAGGGAGATATCATTGAAGCATCATCATTCTGTGTGTGGATTATTTGAGAAAGGGTCTAGACAAAGAGAGCTTGGTGAAGTTGTTGCACCTACATCTATGGCTGTAAGCTTTTCACTTTGTTTTCATTAATATAAATCTATGCTTGGCCTGTTTCCTTTCAGTTTGTGTATGTTTCATGAACTTGTTTCTTTTTATAGATCTATTATGGAGCTAATCATGGTAGAGTAGGAAGTATGTCTTGTTTTTGTTGCTCATTGTAAGCAGGACCTTCTGAAGAACTTGGAAATCAAGATCAGCATGGATCGAGCAAGGAAAAATGTCGATGAAGGTATTTACCCTTCTTCCTTCTTCTTCTTTGTATGGTTTAGCTTCATGAAAGGAATATCAGTGTCCACAATAGCACTTTTTTGTCTTGGTCATAGGGGTCTAGTATCCAAGAGGAAATCCACTTGCCGATAGGGGGATTCTCCTGTAACAACTATAAATGGACCCAACCAATGCATGCACAACTTGTTTGGATGCTTCTGATACTGGTTGTCATAGAGTAGTACATTATCCCCTTGTGTGAAGATTTTGGACTTAATATGCCTGTCATGCCAAGATTTATTTCTAGATTTCTCAACTGACTGATGAAAATCTGCTAAAATTCTCGCTTCCTCAAGTTCTTTCAATTCTGCAATCCTCCGCACAACCAATCCATCATTTGTCATGTGTGTAGCCTGTGCTATATAAATAATAGGGGTGATAAACTATGTAGGTACAACACCTTATTTTCCATAAACCAAATGGACTATACTTGTGGAGCTTCTTCGTTGTAGTCATGTAAGCTCGCAAGACTATTGGAACTCTATCATCCTAGTCTTCTCTGTTTGCACAACATACTTTTGTCAATCCTCTTTCTAGAATTTTATTTAATGCCTCCATTGTACCATTAGCTTGTGGATGGTAGAGACTGCTCTTATAGTGCTATATAAGGAATTTTCTTGTCAATGTTGTGATTGTGTTGCTAATAAAGTGACTACCTTGATCACTGGTCAAACTTCTAGGGAATCCAAACCAAGTAATGACATTTTCAAATATAAATATAGAAACTATATATGTCGAACAACATTGAATTGCCTTTGCTTCAGCCCATGTTGTGAGGTAATCAGTTGTGGTGATGATGTATCTAGCCTTTGAGTGCTTAGCCGGGGGGTTGATCGGTCCAATAAAGTCAACAACCCAATTCTCAAATGCCTGAAGTGATCCAACTAGCTGAAGGGGTAATTCATCTCTGTGTGATGGATTTCCTAATTTTTGGAAGGTGTCACAAGATCTAGCATACTCTTTAGCATCTTTCAATAACATATCCCACCATAGTCCAGCTTTAAGTACCTTATGTGCGGTAGCTTTACCTCCAACATGTCCTCCCGCAAATCCACTGTGACATTCCCACAAAATATCTTGTCTTTCATGGTTAAAGACATATCTTTTGAGGATGTTGTCTAGCCCCAATTTGTAAAGTTGCCCTGCAATCAGTTGATAGTCTGCTACGAGAACCACCATATGTCGTTTTTGGGTTGTGGAGTAATTTTTTAGGGAGGTCCCTGTACTGAGGAAGATAGAAATGTCTTCCAGATACTCTGGGATGGCCTCAATTCGGCACAGGTTCACATCTCGGAGCTAATCATCCACTGCTCCACCACTTTCCCCTGACTCCAACTTGGAAAGGTGATCTGGACCTACATTTCATCTTCCTGGTTTGACAATTACTTGGAATGAAAACTCTTGAAAAAGTAGTAGCCACCTGCAAATCCTTCCTTCAAGTACTAGTTTATTGACTAGCTACTTCAACACAGAGTGGTCAATAAAAAACTTGAAATGAGAGCCTAACAAGTAGTGTCTAAACTTTTGTAATGCATAAATCATATCTAGACCTTCCCTTTCAGTAGTTGTGTAGTTTTTATCAACTTGCGAAAGTTTTCTGCTGGAAAAATAGATAGGGTGATCCATATTTCCTTCCCCTAGTTGTGCTAAAATGGCTCCTAGGGTGATCCATATTTCCTTCACATGTACATGGAATTCAATTTTCCAATTGGTAAATACCAATATATGTGCAGTACTTAGATTTTCTTTGAGAATGTCGAACACTCTATCACACTCTAGCGTCCATCAAAATAGTTCAGACTTCTTCAACAATTTTTCTAGAGGTACGGTGACAGTTGCATATCTTCTAATAAACATGTGGTAACATATTGTATGTCCAAGAGTAGAGCACAAAAGTTTAGCACTTGTAGGTGGCAACATGTTTAGAATGACCGCAACTTTAGTTGGGTCTACCAGGACTCCTTCTCTGCATACAATATGACCTAGCAGATTTCCATGTGGTACAAAAAAAATGCACTTCCTTAGATTCAAAGATATCTGCAATTCACGACATTGATCAAACATTAACTGGAGTAGCCCTACATGGTCTTTTAACAGGTTGTATACCATCCAATCATCCATGTAGACTTCTACAAACTTGTGGATGAACTCTCGAAATGCTGCTATCACAATCTAAGAGAAAATTGCAGGGGCATTCTTCAAGGCAAACGACATTACATTGTATGCAAATGATCCTCATTCAGTTATGAATGTGGTCTTCTTTTTTTCTTCCTCTACGATTCTAACTTGGTGATATCTTGAGAATCATTCTGTAAACGAATAAGATTCGTTTCCCGCAACTTGATCTAACACTTTGTCACAGAAATGTCTCGGAAACGGATCATGCACACATGCAGATTTCAGACTTTTACAGTCCACACAGACTTGAATGTCTATTGTATCTTTCTTGCTCTAGATAACTATGAGGCTAATCCACTCTACTTCTTCGATTGGGAAAATAAGTCATGTCGCAAGCATTTTGTCCACTTCCTTCTTGACCTTCTCTTTTATTTTAGGATTAATTTGGTATGGTCTGTGCTTCATAGGTATTGAGCGGGTTCAACTCAATTTTCATTTCTCCCATGGCTCCTTTTATACCTTTCAATTATGATAACAGGCTCGAAAAATGTCCTCATACTCTCGCAACAGGCTGTGTACTTCATTCATAGTTTACTCATCCCAATAATATCCTATAGAAGCTATCTTAGGATACTCTGTACTCCCTATATTAACTTTCCACAACTTTAGTGGATGGTTACAGGAGCTACAGTGTGACTAGGTATAGTATCTTGAATCTCTCTACTGCCTTTCGTTTCTATAATGGTCAAGTTTCTAAGCTCTTCTAAGTCATCTAGTTTTTCCAAGTATTTCTTAACTTTATAGCAAGGTACAACTATCTTATCAGTTTCGAGACTTTGACTAGAATGAAGCAAATGAACATGGTTGACACATACTACTGGACTTGATATCTTTTTGCAAATGTCAATAAAAATAATTTCTCTAATTCTTTGAAGGACTGTGTTGAGATCAAGGTACTTACTTGTAAAGGAGAAGTCCTTGAAAAATTGATCTTGTAAGGTCTGCCAACAATTTTTTTGTCTTTTGGTCTCCTCTTATATATACCAAGATTTTTGGATTGGACCCAACGAATGGAGAAATAATTGAATCCATAGGTGAGAGGGTACTTCCGCAACTCTCCACTGCTTTAAGCAATGCTCAATATGCACTTTAGGGTCAGACCGTCCATTAAATAGTTGCACATCTTGAAAATCAATATTCGTCTCTTCTTCCATCTAATCCCTACTTTGGAATCGACATCAGATGGATTTTTTTGCATCTTCCCACTCCATAATAGAGGCTTTATGAGTGGCCAACCATCTAGCAGGGATATCATGTAAGGCTAATTCAGGAACATAGATCCTTTGATCCGTCGCTATTTTCTCTTCCATGCTGGCAAGAAAATTGTGTACCTCTGAGGTACCATCATATGTCGGGTGTTCTCTGACCTCAGTTCCAATCCATCTTGTTGCTTCTCCACACTCTTCTTCTCGTCCACCCACCTGGGGACTTGTTCCTCTCTGTGCTTATCTCTTTTGTAATCTCAGATTGGTCAATCTTTCTTGTCTTGTTACCTTCCTCAACTCTTCCTTATTTATTTCATCTTTTCCTCTCGATCCGATTTAGGATGGATTTCCCTTTAGGATGGGTTGCTACTGGGTGGATATTTGAAGATTCATCATCCATTCCCTCCATACTTACCACTTTCCATCTTTATTCCTTCCATCTCCCCTTTCTTTTTGGGCATTGGGATTGGCTACACTAGGGAGGGTTGTGCCTTGCCTCAGGGCAAGAAGGGGCTAAAGGCCCATAGGGTAAAAGTAGTTGGCAAGAGTAAAAAGAAAAATTTGAAACCTTCAAGATGCTTCGCCCAGGGATCCCCAAGAAAGCAATGAAAAGATTCTCAGTAAAAAAAGGGGACCCGCAAGATAATATGAACACTCAAGGTATTAGTTGATGGATAGGAGGTCTCATCACGAGCTGAACTATTGTGACCATGGACATGTAGCGGTATGACATTACCACCTATTTGGTCACCAAACCATGGTAGTGGTTCTTGGTGGCATAACCAAGAGAAAGGGGGTCTCATTACGAGTAAACCTTCTCATTTCTGTGAACTGATTTGTGGATGACACTATCACCTCTAGTCACCAAGCTAGGGAAGTGGCCCTCAACTATTTCCTTTTAGTACAAGAGAAAAATATCAAAAGAAAGAAAGCTAAGAATGTCTTTGAGCATTTGTTTAGGGTTAAGGGGGGTTTGATGCACATGTTCAAGTGATTTAATTATTGGATGTGATTTACATGCTATGATCCTTGTGACTTATGAACCCCGAGAGGACATACTTTTTGCCTCTATAGGAATTTTCCTAATGGATAGATATTCATGAGGAAATGACCAGTTCATACCTTCAAGAAGGCATGAAGCCCATGGATGGATGATGAAGCCCCAAGCCTGGGACATGACATGGGTGATTGATTTGCACATTGAATAAAGAAGTTGTTGCCTTGGAGGCACTCTAGCATACCCTAGACGGATGAGACATACCTTCACTCACCTAGACAATGGCCTTGGGAGGCTTAAAGACCATCCCACTAGCCCATGATGTCATCCTAAAGGGGCTAGGGATTTCTGCAGTGGTGTTCCGGTGAAGGAGGACATTTTTCACAATGTTTGGTAGTTGATGGTGTGACCAGGGCTTCGAAGGCCCAACGTTCCACCAATTGAGGTTGGACATGCGTCTTAAAGGCTCAACGTTGCCCTAGGAAGGGCATGACATCACCCTTTAAGGGTTTTATCCTGCAATTTTATGTAAATTTAATTTTTGTAATAATTGTCTAGGGTCGGCCCTAATTTTTTCACTTAAAGTAATTAAAGGTCAAATTTTGGTATAAATAAACATAAAGTACATTCATTTTTCATCATAACTCTCCCCTCACAATAGGGAGGACTGAAAATTTCTCCCCAGTGACATACTTTGGCTGAAATTTGTGTTATTTTGGAGTTTATGGTGTCTTTTTTCTCATGTTCAAGGATTAGATGAGCTTACTTATGATGTTTCTTGGCTATTTTGGTGGTAATCTCTGCAAACTAGGTTTTTTCATGCTTTATTATTCTTGGTGAAGTAAGTAAATGTTGCAAGTTGTTTATGCATTAAATGTTTGTGGTCAATTTTACTTATTCATATTAAAGATTATGAAATTGCTTGCTAAGAAACCTTAGGAGAAGGAACATAAGGTATTTCTTCCTTCTTGATCTTGCCACTTATTGTTAAGAACCTTTTGTCTAGATTAAGGCTTCTAGAGCCCTAAAGTGCTAGCACTTTAGAAGCCCTTTTCTAGAGGTGTGTTGCATAAAATATATTTCAATAGTCTAAGGAAGGATAAATTCTCTAGAGCCTAGAAGAGCCTACTCTCTAGCTGAATTTATCCTTGAGGCCTTGGATCCTTGAAGACTTAAGGTGATATTCTTCAAGGGTTCACCTCATTTATATTTAGATAAGTATAATCATTAAATTCTCCAAGTTATTTGCTGCTATCAAAGACTCCATATCCCAAAAGGCACTTGTCTACTTGCTCTTGTGAAGAATTGTGACTAAACAACTCTCATACTCTCTTCTTTGAAGCTTCCACTAACTAATACGAACCCTAGCTTAGCTAAACTAACTAATTGTGTTGTTCTTGTTACAAAAAATTTGCTACAACCATACTAATCTTGTAATTTGTTGCATACACCCAAATAATATTGACATAGTATACTCAGAATTTTCTTGTGATAATTATTACATAATCTACTTGATGAATGTTAAGTTTCCATGATATTTTCTTGCAATTATGAGCACTAATTCTTGTTGTTGTTATAAACGTTTTCTACAGCCATCCAAAAACAATGAATGTTCTTCGTAATTTATATTATTTGCTAGCTAATCACTTCATAATTTATCTATGACAAGTTACTATCATTTTATGCACTAAATGACACACTTTTTCTATTTTTTAAGGAACTTTATGAAGAGTATCTTTGCAGTTGTTACATATTTCTCATTTATGTTGTAAACTTATTAACTGCAACACCTTTATCAGCTGGTATTTACATCATTGGTTTATTGTCTTATTGAAGCACTAATATCATTTTCGTACTTGAGACTCCCACATGTTTGCTCGTCATCTTGTTATGGGCAGGTACACTTCATCCATCACATTTGCTTCATCTCTTAAGACATAAACCCAACAACACCATTTGATTTGAGTGACTAGTGAGAGGGGGAGTATATTTATATATTTGCCTCATTTCACCAGCCCTTTTGGTCACTAAGGAGGTCTCCCTTGGGGTAGTTTCTTCCACTCCTAAACAGAAAGGGGTTTCCTATTAAGGTGATAGTGATAGCTCACGCCTTGTTACGCCAATATTGTCTCTCTTGCCTTGGGCTTTGGGAAAGTACAGATTGTGCGATAACATTTTGTGCGCCATTGTCAGGGAACACTAAGTCAATTTTCCTCACCAACACTTTTTCGATAATCCTTTCCCTCGAAGCCTTCATCTACAAAGTTTAATTGGCAACTCCACTGAGGGTGATTCCCTCACTCCCTTTGATAATCCTTAAGAGGTTATCTGGCGACTCCACTAACCTTTTCCAAGGTGCCATCTTACTCCCAACTTTGTGATATTTCCAAGATATTGGATCATGGCGCCCTAGGAGAAAGTGTATCCATCTATTGATTTTGAAAGTTTTCAAGGATACCCACATTATTTTGATATAAAATTGTTGAAAGATTGTCCAAGAATTAAAGGCCTCCAAATTACTCACATTGTAGAATTCTTGAAGTATATAAGTGAAATAGAATTTGAAGGGGAGGATGTTTTGATAACATTGTTCATAATTTCCTTGTCATCATTTGTACAAGACTAGATCAAGGGTTGTTGTGAAGAAAAGGGTATATCCTCCTTCGTAGATCTCGTCAGTAGGTTTCTCGAGTTTGCAAAACCATAGTGCCAGACTTATGAGGATGCCCTTCAAAATCTTGAAATATCCCTAGAGGACGAAGGATTCACCACTGAGATTGTAGAAGATATTAGAGGTGCATACCATGCTCAATGCTAAGAACCCTCCGATACAGAAGAAGAGATTTATGAAGAAGGTTACCAATCCCATGAGGAAGAGCAAGAATTTACTCATGATTCTATCGAAGATATTGGGGTACTGATGTCTTCTCTTCCATTTGATGAAGTCATCCAACCCTTTGACGCTCCTGCATAGGAAGAAGTCAATACAGTAAGTTGTTTCCCTTTCCAAGAATTTGATGATGCGTTATTTTGTGATTTGGAAAGTGAAGAAGTGTTAGAGGATCTATTAGATGTGTTGAACCCTTCATGTTATGATAAAGGGAATGGCATGGTTGATCACATAGATGAGTTCATACATTTTGGGAGACACAAATGGGATGTGGTTGGATCTAATAAAGATCCCATCTATGATATGGAAGGACGTCTCCAAATGTTTCTTTTGCAACTATCATATGAGGTTACTAATAATTATGACATGTGGAAACAAGGAGATGGTATGGTTACAAATATTTTCCAAACACCTAAGGATGACCTAGTGCAATGTTCTCATGACGATTTTCGATCATACCTTGAGGATTTTGATGAATATTCCTTTGAGCACTCGGATTAATTATATGAAGAAGATTATCAACCACCGTTATGCTCAAATCTCAATAAGGGTGAGGACGTTGATTGCCTGAAGCAGGATACTTGTGACAAGGTTTTCCAACTCCCTCTGATTACTTTACCTCGTTATGCCACTAACGATACAATTGGGGAACATGTCTCTTGTACCAAGTTTTATCTAACGCAGAGCCTTCTTTTATAATTCAAGGGTAGGTTGAATGCCTTAAGAAGAAGCTTATTATCTCAATCTTCCAACTCTCCCCTAAGAAGTTTCCAATCATCCTCTAGGCTCTTGCTAGTCCCTTCTCATACCTCAGGATGTGATGATGTCCAAGGTAGCTAACCTTCAGACTCTTTGATTCATTCTTTTGAGCCTTTTGTTGAGGAAAAGATATGAAATGATCTTACTCAAACATTTTTAGATCGTTATTGTCTAAAGCAAGATAGACAGGAATATCACCCTATTTTTATAACCATCAAAACTAATATCCTAATTCACAAGGACTGTTTACAAGTGCTTAGTCTATTTTTTTTATAATTAAAAGCTTGCTGAAAAAATCATTTTTATGTAATTTTCTGAACATATCAGATGCTGAAATAAATATAGAGACAGAAGTAAAGACACTAAGTCAATAATCAACACATATAAGACATAAAACAATCCTTTATTTTATTCAAATTTATCAAAGAATCGTTCTCTTTACAAAATTTCTGGAGGAATTTTTGGACCAAAGTCAAACTTAGACGTCCCCGATGAAACATACAAAAGGACTTCTGACAGAAAATAAAAAAAACTGAACTTGAAAAGATGGATCAGCTTGCCACATATTGCTACCCCCTAGACTCTGCACAATAGCCTTTTTCAGTCATGAAAACTAATTCGCAAACATGCAAGTCTACACAGACTATCAAAGATAGATCAAGACCTCTGGAAAAAAAAAGTGTCTAAATGATGTAATTAAACCCCGAATCTTGTTGTATACAATGGGACCCTGTTATCATAAAAAATAATTAGGCTTCTAATGAATTAGTTAAGTTAACAACAACTCAACCAACTTTTTTAGTTAAGGGGGAAAAGTAATAATCATAATAAGGGTTTTTTAAATAATAATAACTAGTAGGTGGGACCCCATGTGACTCCCTTAATCTTTTAACTATCATAACACAACTAGTTAATTAAACAAAACATCCCTCCTTCTGACTCTCATCATCACATTCATATTTGACAATTTACTTCAATAATAATTGAAATCATTTCCAAAATATATTACTCCTATATCCAAAAAATATTGTCTTGTCCAAAATTCCAGAAGTCAACTATTATCATCAATTTATAAATTAAAAAAACTTGAAATCCATATTTTCCACTATGAGATGCAATACTTCCCTTGTTTTTTCTATCACCTTTTGATCTCTCTGAATTTTCCTTAGGCTGTGTTGAGACTTTAGGCCTAATCTCGCTGATCACATGAGAGAAATCATCCCTCAAATGCATCCGGGAGGACACGGATTTATCAGAGCCATTGGGGGGTGAGGAAGGGGCAGCAATGGCTTTTCCCTTGTCAGGGGCATGGTGGGCCTCAGTTTTCAACCTTTTACTCGCATGGGAAGACTGAACTGGTGAGTGGACAGGGGCATCTTGGACAATTTGATTGATAGGCGGGGGAGCAGGTAAAGATAAATTGAGCAGCCACAAAGTTGGGAGATTGTTGGGTGGACAATCTCTTGCCATCCGTCATTTTCGAGAACTTCAGGCTGCAATGAGACATGAGGGGGCACGGGGATACCAGGGACCTATGGGGCTTGGAAGGGAGGCCTTTCGGGCCTAGGTTGGACCACTCCTTGCCCAATCCAATTAAAAAACCCAGCCTGAAATAGCTTCCATAACTCTTGTGAGTCAACATCAAAGTGTATGGAGAATCTTGGCCTTCTAGGGCCTTTGTTCCAATTACCTCTTCCTTGATTACCTCTGCCATGGCTACCTTGGCTGAAAAAACTCATTCATGTATGCATAATTGATTATCAAATAGTCTCTTTAACAACCATACATGACAACTCCTTTTAAAATATGAAATAAATTTTGGCTCAGCAACATATCAGACTCATGCAATCCAATCCATACAAATTGTTTAATCGTTGTCAATGAGCAAGGGGTGAACAAAGGTTTTGGGATATGCGAGGGGTTGTATTGAGCAAAGAATGTTAAAATGAGGGGGGAAAGATCATGGTTACTGCTCATCGACAACAAAAAATCAACTGTAATGTAAACCAAACATATCACTGTAATCCATCCAAGAAACTGTGATTTCAAACTGTTACAATACATAGTTCCTCTTAACTATAATTAAATTTTAGGAACAATGAATGGATCATGAACATGGGAAGGCGAGGGGATTGTCATTAGCGAAAAGAGAAATAATGGTAGGGAAAAAGAGCGGATATTATTCATAAAATCAATTAAGTAATCCATCAAACAATTATGTATTTAATGCAAACGATCCAACACTAATCAAATAATTATTGTGATCAATTAAACAATCACTGTGTATAATTTAACCATTA